>PVLA01010049.1:0-67825 GCA_004027455.1 Hydrochoerus hydrochaeris
TTCTTATCATGAATGAGTGTTGGACTTTATCAAAAGCTTTTTCTGCATCTATAGAAATGATCATGTGATTCTTACTTTTGGCTCTATTGATATGGTGGGTTACATTTATTGATGTATGTATGCTGAACCATCCCTGCATGCCTGGAATGAATCCCCCTTGGTCATGGTGTATAATCTTCTTGATGATTTGCTGCATCCTGTGATTTAAATAGATAGTGAGGGTTTAAATTTTTCAAATGTATTAGTGAAGAAGAAATTGGTGTGTTTTAAAGAGTGATCCTCTGGATCCTCGGAGTATCATAGTTTCTGCCCTCCATGAGCATTTTCCCCACTCTTCCAGCCCAGGACACACTTCGATATGCTAATAGGGAGTTTCACAGTTCCCTAGGCTGCTCCTCCCACTCTCCTTACTTGTACCACGCCCTAATTTATGGCACCTGTGCCAATTCCCCTCCTCTTAGGTTAGATTCCCTATCTGAATGGGCATCCAACCTGTCCTCTTTGATTAACTGCCTTTGTTCAAGTTCATTTTCTCACCACAAATTTAACAAAGCCTTTGTGACACTATCTTCAGGGCTTAGAAGTTAGGAGGTGTGAGCTTCTCTGAGCCAGGCTAGCCAAATAAAAGCTTTTCTCTGCCTTTCTATAGTATATTCTTGACTCCTTAGCCATCTGAAAAAGTCTGGTGTCCTGTTTTCCACAACATTACAGTAAAAAACACATTGATGTTAATCCTTTCAAAAACTCCTCCTTGATCTGAACATATTTTCCTAATTATCACTACCACTTTCTAAAGCAGTTCCGGAAGTCCTCTGGTGAATGTTTTTATGGAGTGTGTTAAAAAATACAATAAATACAATTGTTGAGTGCCACCCAAAGGAAATATAGACTTGAGGAACATTAGGGTATGTTCTTACCCACCATATTCATCAGACCTGGTGCCATGCAATTTCTCATTACTCCAGTGTCAAAATGACCATGATAGGTAAACGTCTTAACTCAATTCAAGATATCAAGGCTGCCATAACAATGCAACTAAAGACACGCAGGAAAGAGGACTTCCAGGACTGCTTTAGAAAATGTCATGAATGTTGAGATAAATGTGTTCAAAGAAACAGAGAATGCTTTGAGGAGGACTAATGGCAATGTGTCTTTTACTACAACATATTTTTAAAATTTAAACATTGACCATATGTTTTGACCATATCTTATTTATATTTTCTGTTTTATATTCAATTTTAGCTTGTATGTGATCAGAAATTTATTCTAGGTTTTTTTTCAGTTCTTTATATAATTATTTTAATAGTTTCTTTTCCTTAGTATAGCCTTAGTATCAGTTGCAATGTTTCTTTTTTATCTTTGATAATATATCTATTTTTCTTTCTCCCTGGTTTGCAATGTTGTTAATCTGGGTTTTATTGTGGTTGTTGTCATTTTTTGGAACCAGGGATCGAACTCATGACCTCACACTTGCCAGGCAGGCATTTATACCACTGAGCTAAATCCCTGGACCAGTTAATCTGTTTTTTAAAAATATAACTCTTTGATTTATTTTTTGGATTATTCCTTTAGTTTTAATTTTATATATTCTCTGATGTTTATCATTTCTTTTCATCTATTACTTTTCAAGCAGGCCTTTGCTTTTTAAGTCCTTGATGTTCATTATTAGGTTTCTTATTTGAAATCTACTTTTTTGCTGCATATTTACTGCTATAAGTTTCCCTCTTAGTACTGCATTTGCTAGGTTGTCTTAAGTCACTGGGACAAAATACCTGGTACTTGCAATTTGAAGCAGGAGAGGTTGTGTTTGGCTTGCAGGTTCTGAAGCTTCAGTGCATGTTTGGCAGGCTTGATGGCAGAAGGGTCTGTGCAGAGAAAAGCTGCTCACATCTTGGAGCCAGGAGGCAGAGAGAGAGAACAGAGGAGCTGAGGACGGACATGCTTTTTCCCTTGTCATCCCCAGTGACCTACCCTTAATCAGGTTCCTCCTCCTAATACCAAGACAGGTGTGATACCTTCCAGAAACCCTGCCTCTAAGCACATGGAAGTTTTAGGGGTCATTCTCTATCTAAACCATATGTTCTGCCCTGCCCCCAAAAGACTCATGGGTATGTCTTAATGCAAGATGTATTTAGTGTGTCTCTAAGAGTTGCTGAAGTCTTTACAGTTTCAGCATTCTGAAAAGTTCAAGTCCGAAGGCTCCTCTGAGACAGGTCAGCTATAGTTCCTCCCACCCCTCATGACCCAATCACCTTCTAAAAATACCACTGTGAGCACATGAGTTTTGAGAGTCATTCTTAGTGTAACCCATAAGGTGTGTCCTATACATTTGATATGTTGTGCTGTCCTTTTCATCTTTCAATAATTTTTGTTTTCCTTTTTAATTTCTTCCATTGCTCAGTTTAACTTCTTCAAAGTCAGTCATTTAGGAATATGTTATTCAATTTCCATGTATTTGTGTATTTCCTACCTTTTGTTTGGTGATATTGGAAACTGATCCCAGGGAATGCTGACCCATGTCTTCAGCCCTTCTTTTAAATTTTATATTGAGATAGAGTTTTGCTAGGTTGCCTATACTAGCCTTGAACTTGCAACCCTCTTAGCTCAGCTTCCTGAGCAGCTGGAATTACAGGCATGTGCTTTTATGCCTGCCCACCACACTTATTGATTTTCAGGTTTATTCTTTGGTGGGCTGAGAAGATACATGATATAATTTCAATTTTTTAAAAATGGATTGAGACTTGATTTGTGGCTCAACATATGATCTATCCTGGAGAATGTTCCATAAGGTGGTGAGAAAAATATGTATTTTGCTCCTGTTGGATGAAATGTTCTGTGAATACACGTTAGGTCTATTTGTCTTTATACTGTAGTTCTATTCAGATGTTTGATTATTATTTTTCAATGATCTATTCATTGAAGAAAATTGGGTGTTGAAATATTCAGTCATTAATATATCAGAGTATCTCTCCCTTTAGAATAATATTTGATTTTATAGTATTTGGGTGGTCCAGTGTTGGGTGCATATCTATTTACAACCGTGTCAGATTCTTGCAGAACTGGTCCATTTAGGACTATATAATGACATTTTGATTTCTTTTTATAGTATTTGATTTCCAAATGTGTGGTTTTACTATCACTATTCTTGCTTGCTTTTGGTTTCTGTATCTTTTTCCAACTGTTTCCAACTTTTCAGTCTATGTGTATCTTTATCAGTAAAATGAATTTTTTTTTAGTCAACATAAAATTGGGTCTTGATTCTTAACGATTTGGCCAGCCAATGTGTTTTGATACATTTAATCCATATACATTCATGATTACAGATATCCTTTGTTTAATGATCTATCTGGTTAACAACTGGTCAGACTTATGACCTGTTTTTCTTTTTTTACAGTTCTGTACAACTTATTAACATAGCCTCAGGGTATTTTTGGACAGTATACTTTGTTTACACAGCACTGTAATTTTTTTCTGGTTGTACATTACAGTATTGCATGTAAGAGTTATGCAAATAAAAGCAGAGTCAACAAGTTGAAGTTTCATTTTATCATTTCTTTGTTCTAAATATTGTAATGTATTTATTCCTCATAGTTCCTCATTTAGTGATCCATTCGTTTAATGCCCTAGTCACAGAAACAGACTCAGTTGTTAAATGAGGAATGTCTGAATTACTGATAGGTGTGAATGTCCTTGTGTCATTTTAATGTTTTCTGCTTGTTCTGTAGGGATTTTTTATTCCTTTCTACCTCTTATTTATTTTTGTAATTTGGTTGTTTTCTAACTTGTTAAAGTTTGATTCTCTTTCTTTTGTAGGTGTCTGTTTTTCTAGTAAGTTTTATGCACTGGTATGTTTTGTGATGGTGGCTACTGTCCTTTTGTTTCTAATATAGGATTCCCTTGAATATTTCTTAAGGACTGGTCTTGTGATGATGAATTCTCTCAGTTTCTGCTTATGTGGAAAAAACCCTTTATTTTGCTTTCAACTGTGAAGGATTGTTTTCCTGGAGATAATATTTTTGGTTGGCAGTTTGGGGTTTTTGTTTTGTTTTATTTTAGGATTTTGAATCTGTCATCCTATTCTCTTCTGGCCCGTAGGGTTTCTGCTGAGAAATCTACTATAAATCTATTGGGCATTCCCTTGTACATGACTTGAAGCTTTTCTCTTTCTATTTTTAGAATTTTCATTTTGGTACTTTTTACATTGTGACTATAATATGCCTTGAAGGAGGCCTGTTTTGGTTGAATCTCATTATGGTTCTTTGAGCTTCTTGTATCTGTATGTTAATATCTCTTTAAAGATTTGAGACATTTTCAGTTATTTTGTGAAATAGATTTCATGGCCTTTCTCCCCTTTCTTCTTCTTTTGGAATTTGTACAATTCAAGTTTTTGTTTGTGTAATGGCCTCCCATATGGCTCATAGGTTTTCTTCATTCTTTCAAGTTATTTTTTCTTTTTTATCCAATTGGGTGAATTCAAAATACCTTTCCTCCAGTTCAGAAATTCTGTATTCTACTTCTTCTAGTTCAGTTATTGTGAACCTTTTAGAGTCCAAGTGCCCAAACTACAACTCAAAATCCACATATTTATCACAAATTACCAACACTGCAATTATACCTGAATACTGAGGTTTTTTAGAAAAAAAAAAAAACTCATATACTATCTTTTATCTTAAAAGAAAAGCACAGTAACAGAAGCTTTCAATAACACTGTTTATTTTTTATTTTAAAGAAAAAAATGAAACAAAATTTCAAAACAAGATAACGATGGCATATTGTTATCTTTAAATTAGTTATTCAGAGTACAAGATATCAGCATTTAGTTGTTCAAACAATATTAGCACAAACTTTCTTTTCATTAAATTAAGAGAAATTAGTAGTGTAACTATCTTAACTATTATATATACATATATATATATATATATATATATATATATATATATATATATATTTGCTTTTTCCTTCTTTTCTCCATTTCCCAAACTCATTTTCTCATTTTATAATATCTATTATACATTTTGGATCTTATTTACTCTAGCAACTTCTCACACTAGTGAGACAATATAATGTTTATGCCTGGGCATCTGGTTTATCTCACTTATGAGCATGGTCTCAAGTTGCATTCATTTATGTATAAAGTCTGGAGTTTATCTTTCTTTATAGCTGAGTAGTAATCCATTATATAAAAAGAACACATCTTTTCTCTGTTAATGGGCATTTGGGTTGGTTACAAGATTTAGCTATTACAAATTGTGCTGCTATAAACATCTTTAAATGACTGTTTATTGAAAGGTGAAAGTTTCCATTTGATGTGATTTTATACAATGTGATTTTTGTGTTGTACGCATGCAGATAGTCAAACTTTGGCTAGGGTAACTTGACTCATGACAGAGAGGATTCTGCATGCCTGCTGTGGTAAACCTGCCTTGAATTCAACACTAGTAATCCAATCTGTTGAACATGACAATTATAGTTTTTATTTCATTCATTGACATTTTTAGCTCCAAGATTTCTGACCAGTTCTTTTTTGTGATATCCTTTTGAATTTCTTCTTCACATACTTAAATGCTTTTCTCAGTTCCTTATATTATCTATCTATATTCTCCTGCATCTCACTGAGTTTTCTCAGTGTCCTTAATTCGAATTATTATTTTTAGATGTATAGGCACTGATCTAGAGGACAACTGCTGCACTTCACTCTGGCTTGGGCCACTGAGCCACACCTGGGCCCCTGCACACCCCTGACACATGCAGGCATGGAAGACAACTGTCATGCTGCACCCCAGCTCGGGCCGTAGAGCCATGCCTGCACCCTTGCATGACCTCATGTGCACAGGCCTGGAGAACAATTGTTGTGCTCCACCCCAGCTCTGACCACTACTGTTCCTGTGACCCAGCATGCTCCTCCCATGTGCTGACCCAGAGAACCACCATACCCACCCTGGCTTGGCCCGCTACCTTCAGCTACCCTCCTCATCTCTTAGACCAAGCATTGCTGTGAACATTTGGCTCCTACTCTCCTTCCCAGAACCTTGAACTGCAGTGGATTGGTATTGCTGGTTTGACAGGAGACTTGGTGGCCCCTCACCCAGACAGAGGATCCCAGCAGGTTCCAGTCACTATGTACCCAATAATCAATCAGGCAGACATTGACCACACAGTTGGACCCTAGGAGACACACTGCTGACACTTGTGACTATTGGGATTGAATAACCAGATATTGGCCCAGAAGGTGAAAATGACAAAATGAAAAACCAAAATACAATCTCAAACATCTAGTCCATCAGGTGCAAGAACAGGTGACAGTGAAATAGAGGACTTTAAAAGTCATACACCAGAAGTCTCTGAAAAGATAGCAAATAAAGTAAAGAAACAAATCCATGAGGCTATAGAGGAAATCAAATTAGAAGTAAGGTCTTATGTAAAGACAGAAATAACAACCTTAGTAAATGATTTGCTCAACATAGCTAGGGAAGAAATAGATTTAAAAAAATACAGAAGCATAAGAAATTGGTTGAAAATTTGAATGAACAATGTAGAAAACAAGCAGAATCCATGAAACAAATTCAAAGAGATATCCAAGAAACAAAAAATTCTATGAAAGCTGGCAAAACTGTTTAAATGAAGCAGAGGATAGAATTTCAGACCTCAAGGACAGGATCACAGATAGTAACCATGAAAGGGTAGAACTTATAAAAACAACAAAGCAACATGAAATGACAGCCCAGCAGCTTCAAGATGATGCCAAGAGAAACAATGTAAGACTAATAGGCATCAGTGAGGATGCAGAAGACAACACAAAGGACATAACTAAGCTATTCACAGAAGTAATAGCAGATTTCCCCAAAATGAGAAAAAATCTGATATACAAATAAGTGAGGCCTACAGAATGCCAAACAGTCACAACTAACATAAATCTATACCCAGACATATAATAATTAAGATCCCAGACATACAATATAAAAACAGAATACTAAAAGCTGTTAGAGGAAACACACAACTCACCTATCAAGGAAAGCCCATTAGAATCACAGCAGACTTCTCAGCGTAAACTTTCAGGTTAAGACAAGCCTGGAGTGAAGTATTTCAAGCCCTAAAAGAAAACAACCTTCAACCCAGACTGATGTACCCAGCAAAACTGTCTTTCAAATTTAATGGAGAAACAAGATACTTCCATGACAAAAAACAGCTGAAGAAATTCACATCTACAAAACTAATCCTAGAAAGAGTATTGAAAGACATGCTAGATAGAGATAAAAATGACCACAATCTCCAGAACAACAACAGAAAGAAACCATCAGGCTGGACAAGTAATTAAACAAGGGAGAAAAGTGGGAAACCAACAACAGGAACACAACAAGACAAAGTCAAGCTAGTACATATCAGTGATATCCATAAATGTAAATGGTCCCAATTCACCTATCAAAAGAAATAGGTTGATAGAATGGATCAATAAAGAGGTCCTCACAACATGCTGTATACAAGAAACACATCAGACTCAAAAAGAAACTCATAGATCAAAAGTCAAAGGATGGAAAACAGTAGTCCATGCATCAGGAACCAAGAAAAAAGCAGGGGTAGCTATTCTATTTGCAGACAAATTGAACTTCCAACCTAGAATGATTAAAAGAGATAAAGAAGGCCACTATATACTTGTAAGTGGAAAACTACAAGATGAAGAAATAACAATTATAAATATATATGCACCAAACACAGGAGCACCCAACTATATAAGACAAATACTAATGGACATGAAAAACCAAATACACAAGAATACAATTGTAATAAACCTTAACACTCCACTGTCACAAAGAGATAGATCAACTAGACAAAAAGTCAGCAAAGAAATAATAGAACTGAATCATACCTGTGAGCAAATGGACTTAGTAGATGTTTACAGAGCTTTCCACCCAACCACATCAGAATATACATTCTTCTCAGCTGTGCATAGGACATTCTCCAAAATAGACCATATATTAATTCATAAAACATTCTTAAGTAAATGCAAAGGGAGTGAAATTACCCCATGCATAATATTTGACCATAGTGCACTAAAATTGGAGATCAATGGTGAAAAAACATGCATAAATACATGGAAAATAAATAACCTTCTGAACAACCAGATGATATTAAAGAAGAAATAAAACAATACCTACAATACAATGAAAATGCAGACACAACATACTATAACCTATGGGATGCAATGAAAGCAGTCCTAAGAGAGAAATATATAGCAATAAATAGTCACATCAAGAAAACAGAATGAGCACAAATAAAGATTTAATGCCAATACTCCTTAAACTCTTCAATGAAATTGAAGGAGAAGCAGTCCTCCCTAACTCATTCTTGGAGGCAAGTATCACTCTGATACCAAAACTAGAGAAAGACCCAACCATAAAGGAGAACTATAGACCAATCTCACTAATAAACATTGATGCAAAGATTCTCAATAAAATGCTGGCAAATAGAATGCAGCAAATAATCAAGAAGATTATACACCATTACCAAGTGGGATTTATTCCAGGAATGCAGGGATGGTTCGATACACACAAATCAATAAATGGAATACATCACATCAACAGACCCCCCCAAAAAATCACATGATCATCTCAATAAACAGAGAAAAAGCTTTTGATAAAGTCCAACACCTCTTCATGATAAAAACCCTACAGAAACTTAGAATAGACAGTATGTACCTCAATCTCATAAAGGCCATTTATGACAAACCAACAGCCAACATTATACTAAATGGACAAAAAGTAAAAGCCTTCACTCTAAAATCAGGAACAAGACAAGAATGTCCACTATCACCACTCCTATTCAATATATTTCTAGATGCATTAGTCAGAGAAATCAGACAAGAGGGAGAAATAAAAGGAATAAAAATAGGAAAAGAAGAAAGTAAATCATCATTATTTGCAGATGACATGATACTCTACATAGAAGACCCCAAAAACTCCATTAAAAGACTACTCAAGGTAATAAATTCATCAGCAGAGTCAGATACAAAGTCAGTGCTTAAAAATCAATAGCATTCCTGTACACAAACAAAAAACTCACTGAGAGAGAAATTATGGAAATATTGCCTTTTACAATAACACCTAAAAAAATGAAATACCTAGGAATCAACCTAACCAAGAATGTAAAAGATCTATATGCTGAAAATTATACTACTCTAAAAAAGGAGATTGAAGAGGATATTAGAAACTGGAAGTATATTCCTTGCTCATGGCTAGGAAGAACCAACATTGTGAAAATAGCCATACTCCCAAAACTGTTGTACAGATGTAATGCAGTCCCAATCAAAATACCATTAACATACTTTACAGATTTAGAGAAAATATTCCTAAAATTAATTTGGAAACAGAAGAAACCTAGAATAGCAAAGGCAATTCTGGGCAACAAAGGCAAGACAGGAGGCATCTCAATTCCTGACTTGAAACTATACTACAAAGCCACAATGATAAAATCAGCATGGTACTGGGAAAGAAATAGACCTGAGGATCAGTGGAACAGATCAGAAGATATAAACACTACTACAAAAACACTCAGCACCTTATATTTGATAAAGGGGCTAAACATGTTCACTAGAAAAAAGATAGCCTCTTTAATAAATGGTGTTGGAAAAATTGGCTTTTCACATGCTGAAGTTTAAAAATAGACCCATGCCTATCACTATATACTAAATTAAAGTCAAAATGGACCAAGGATCTAAATATTAAAACAGAAACACTAAATCTACTGGAGCACAAGGTAGGTATAAATCTTGGAGACTTAGAGGTAGGCAGAGAATTCATGAATAAAACACAAACTGCATGGGAAACACTTCAAAGAATCAATTTTTTATTACTAAAAAGTTTCTGCACTTCAAAAGAAATCACCAACAAAGTGAAAAGAAAACCCACAGAATGGGAAAGAATTTTAGCCAACAATCCCTCAGACAAAGGACTTATACCCAGAACATATAAAGAATTGAAAAACATCAAGCCCCCCAAATTCAAAGATCCTCTCCAAAAATGGGCATCTGAGATGAACACACAGTTCTCAGATGAAGATGTATAAATGGTAAATAAATACATGAAGAAACGTTCACCATCACTGGTCATTCGAGAAATGCAAATTAAAACAGCATTGAGATTTCATCTCACCCTGGAAAGAATAGCTGCCATCAAGAAAACAACTGATAACAAATATTGGTGAGGATGCAGGGGAAAAGGAACACTGCTCCACTGTTGGTGGGAGTGTAGACTGCTGCAACCACTATGGAAGTCAGTATGGAGAATTCTCAGAAGACTAGGATTGGAAGTTCCATTCAATCCAGCTATTCCCCTCCTGGGTATTTTTCCAGAAAAACAGAAAAGGTCATATCACATGATATATGCACACCCATGTTCATAGCAGCACAATTTGTAATATCTAAATCTTGGAAACAACCATGATGCCCATCAACCACAGAGTGGATGAAAAAGATGTGGTATTTTTACACAATGGAATATTACTCAGCTACAAAAAGAATGATTTTGAGACCTTTACAGGGAAACGGAGGCAACTTGAGACTATCTTCATTAGTGAAATAAACAAGATTTACATGAGTAAATATCACTTTGTCTCTCTAGTGTAAAAAAATAATAAAAACTGACAGAATAATGGGATCCAAAAAGTATAATAGATATTGTAAAAGTGAAAGGAAGGAAAGTGCTCTAAAGGGTGTAATGGTATGTATATTATATAAGATAGATGACCATATTACTGAATTTCTGTTGAATCATTGAACAGAAGGATTTGCATTGTCAATGTTTGAGTGTCTAGCCACTTTTTGTGCTTTGATTTTGTGACTTCGGCAAACTATTTTTAAGATGACAATGTGTAATATATCAATTAATGATTTTTATTAGCTCATGTTAATTTTTTGAATTCTGTATTGTTCTATCTTTTTTCTGTTTTTCTATTTTTTAAATTTTCTTTTCTTTCTTTCTTTGAAAAAAGATAACAATAGGCAATATAACAACCATTGTTAAATTTTTTTCCTTCTGTTTTGAAAACCTGTATTGTTATTGTTTTGGGTTTGTTGATGTTTATCTCATTTGCTTTTTGTTTTTCTTTTCTGACTTTTTTCTTTTTAAAATAAAAAAATACACACTTAAAAAAGTTGCAGTAGATATATAGTGTTCTTTTAGCAGTGTCATGTTTTCTTTCATATTTTTTTGTCCTTACACTGGTGTCTGCACATCTTGATATAACAATTTCCTCTTTTAACTTTATGGAGTATCTTTGGTAAGAAGTAAACTTTTTGCTTATATAGGTTGTAGGTCATTGAATGGTAAGGATTTTGTTTATAGGTGAATTAAAAAATGTAGCGTGTGCTTTTTGTGTGTCTTTGATGTCACCAATATCTTTGAGTACCTCTTGAGTCTACACAGGTAGCACTAGGCCTGTGGAATTGGTGTCTACCATCCTGAAGCTGCAGGACGCAGATGTGAACACCTCAGCTCATGTGAGGCTAGTGCTGGTGGTGCCAGGGCTACAGTTGTGGTGCTGCAGGACTCGGACTGGGCCCTTCCCAGGTTCCAAGAGACAAGCACAGATAATACCAGGGATGTGGACAGTAGCAGTCACAGTCCCAAGGTGGTAGGCTGGGAAGCTTCCCTGGTTCCTCTGTGGCAAGTGCAGGTACACGGAAGGGGCTGTGTAAGGCACACACAGGCTTATGGCCTCTAATACAGGATGGAACCTTGCAGTGGCTGTGGTCACAGCCTGCATTGGTGATGGAGGCCCAGTGTGAACTGCTTGCCTTTCTGGCTCTCCATGTTGTATATGGTTCCTTTCACTTCCTTGCTGATTTCCAGTGTTCTCCCTCAGTTACCGTTCTTCACATACAGTTTTTCTTTGGCTTTCTGGTTCCTCTCTGTGACAGAGTTGTACAGGACACCTCTTGTTCAGCCACCTTAGATTTATCCAAGCAGCTAGAGTTTTTAAAGCTAGGCAAGAGGATGGGTCAGGAACAGAGCATTAACAAGGACAACAGGAAAAACAAACAGATGCATAGCATAGTCACTTTGTGTCTTCTGGTCAGATTTCCCATTTTCCCTGCAGCCTAGTGGCATAACAGATGTCATTGTTCAAAAGGTGCACAATTCTCTACTCTGGTAGGCAGTTTCTTCCTCCTGATTCCTGGTGGCTTGTGTTGTGATCCTTCTGCCAGGTCTTAGCATTCTCTTCTCTCACCCATGAAAGTGGGGTTTAAGATCTCAGTAAATTGCACAACAGCTTTATTCATCACACCCATAAACCCCTCAATGGTCCACTGAGAGGAAAGTGGGTAATAAATGAGATGAGGCATCTCCACACCCTCATGTTCCACTAAGCAATAAGATAGAAAGGCTGCAACTCAGCAACTCAGACCAAGCTTGGAGGTGTGTGGTTGAATTCACAAGCGATTCTGGAGCAGATCAAAGGGCTCCTGATTCAGAACCCAGACCAGTGATTGCCTTGGGGGAGGTGACAAAGAAGACAGGGGTTTGAGAGAGTTTTCTAGGATGATGGGATTATTCTGTGTGTCTGTGGCTATAGAGATGTGAACATCTGTCAAGGTTTATTGACTAGAACTTTTAAGATCTACTTTATTCTCCATAAACTCTAACTCAAAACAATAGATTTCAAGTTAAGAAAAAGAAAAGTAAAAACAGATGGGAGCATAAAAATTGGATGCTGGCTGGGTTCTCAGGTAAAGAATGTGCACCACACTGAAAACAGGCCTGGTCACATGCATGTACTACCCTGTGAATGGCTGCCCGGGAGGGAGGCTCCCGTGTGATGTACTCAAGGCATGGTGGCTCACCTCTGCCCAGCCCTGCTGTGGGACCAATCGCAGACCACAAATCCTGATTTTCAAGTGAAACATCTAAAGGTCACAGTACCCACTGGACTTCACAAAACATCTCACGCTTTGCGTCAGTTTACCATCCTTGTCCTCAAATTGTTACAGACAGTGGCAGGGTTGTACCACAAATTCCTGATGTTCTTTGATTAAAGTAACTCAGCCAGCAGTTTAAGACCAAGTGGAAGAGGCCATCTCGGCCAGCTGTGAGCAGTGGTGTATGCACTGACATCTCGTGGGAGGGACTTCTTTTTGACAGTAAACTGTTATTCTTTTGCTATGAGTTGATAGAAAGTTCGAGGCTCAGGTTTTTCTGTCCCCCAGTGGGACAAACCATGAGGAAAGATGGACCCACAGAAGCCTCACTTGGAAATGTGGTCCTTGCCTTCCCTCAGGTGTATAGAGGCCTTTTCCTGCCACCTGGGCACTGTGGCCCTTGTCCCAGATATCTGATGAGTAAGAGCGAAGGAGGAAGGGCTCAGCCTGGGTTCACACCTCTCCGCCAATGTACTTACCTCTTCTCTCACATGGGATAACAACTGTCCCCACCTCGAAGAGCAGCTGTGATGGTGAAACAAATTACTGTAGGTCAAGTATCCACAAATGTAACCTATAAGCACCTGCTAAATAGGCCTGTTGCTGCTGTGAAGATGCCACTTGTAGATGGACATTGCTTTTTCTTGCAAGAACTTAAGAGTACCCATTCGCACATTGAGTGACATCAGGTGAGTAGTATGGAGGTGAAGGTCGTGGGTGCTGTCCTTGAAGGAAATATGGGGCTCCGGGGAGCCCTGCCCCTGCACTGGCTGCCTGTGGTGTGGTCCAGTTCTTCACTCTCTTTTGTTCTCCACTTGGGCTCCATTCAGGACAGACGTCCTGCAGGCAGAGGCCTGAGAGCTACACATGGTGCTGGTTTGCCTTTGGCAAGGCTGACCTCATCGTCAGGGAAGCTTCTCACCCAGCTGCTGATCCAAGGATGATGAGCACGTAGAGCTCTCACACAGCCTCTCTGCATGAATTCCCTGACCGTCCTAGGAATGGGTCTTGTCATCCCATTCTGTAGATAGTAAAACCTGAAGTCCTGTCAGGGCACTGGACCTCTCAGTCACACCTGTGGTTGGTGGCAAAAGTAGGAGCCTGCGCCTGTGTGACTTCTCTGTCTCTGTTCTAAGGCTGAACTTGGGGTGCGAGCTCCTCCTGCTGCAGCACTCTCCCCCAGATCTGTCTCCACTCCTGCTGGTAGACATGAGAGGCACCTGGGTCAGCCCGGATAAGCAGCAGCCTGGTCCCCGCATCTGCCTGCTCTGACAGTGAGCCAGACTCAGAGAGAAGCTGCAGCCCTCGTGAGAGTCATGAAGTGGTCTCTGCCTAGAGAGGGAAGAGCAGCTCCGATCGATCGTCACTGGAGACAGACTCCCAGGGTGACCTGCGATGGAGATGATTGCACTACGAGCCTTGCCTTGATGGCTATGGCTCAGCTCTCCAGACAGGAGATGCTTGGGTGCTGGTGAAGATGCCAAGGGGTGACAAGGAGTCCTGGAGCCAGGGAGTCTTCAACAGCCCCAAGTCAAACCAGCTCGTCCCCAGGGCCAGGAGTCCCAGAAGGCTCACAGTTTCTGAGGTTGGCCATAGTGGACAGTGAGGGACAGGGGGGACAGAGGGGACCTGAGAGAGGAAGCGCTGAGGATGCACTCCTTACACAGCACACTTCAAGGGAAAGTGGTTTCTAATGCTCAGGCCCCAAGGCCCTTGGGTCATGGGCCCTTGTCCTTTTCTCGTTATGAAGGAGGTATTGCAATCCCCATTTTACTGGTGGGCAAACTGAGGCTCAGTGAGATGAAATGACTTGATCAAGCCAACTCCACTGAGTGTGTGTGACTTCGGAGCCAGGCTGTTTGGGAGTGGGCTGATTCTATCCTTTTCCCCCTGTTTATAAGTGTGGCACACAAGTAGGCCTGGCGTGTCTTCAGTTGGTATTATTCATTAAGATGAATAAAATAACACCTTATTTACCTAGCATCAGGGCCTGGGTGTTCTCTATATCAATTTGCTAAACTTATGGCCAGAAGTGTTGGATTGTCAGTGGTGTGAAGCGATTCATTGGCAGCCACACACCAGCTGCTATGGCTTTGTGTCCACCCTGTGAACCACTGAGGAGCAGGAGACAAGGCAGTGGAACATCTGCGATGCACACACATTTCCTGTGAGTAGCTCAAGACACTGAGGAGGCTGCTACAAGGACGTGGTGACATTTACATATCTATATTGCTATTTGGGATATCTTTGGCTTTTTTGTTGACTCAGTGGTTTTGTTTTTTGTCTTTTTGAGACAGGATCTTACTATACAGTTTGGGCTGGCCTTGAGCTCACTTTGTAACCCAGGCTGGTCTTGAACTCTCAACGATCCTCCTGTCTCAGCCTCCTGAGTGCCTGGATTACAGACGTAAGCCACCACTCCTGTCTCTACTCAGTGGTATAAGAGATGTGTGCTGCACTGTATGTTACATCCAGAAAAGCAAGGCTTTGTCCATGATGTTGGATCCATATAAGACAAACCTGTAGGCTAGAAGTAGGCAGAAAAAAATGGATTCTATGCTTCTAGGATCTTGTAGGAACCTGAGGATGGATGTTATAAGCAGCTTTATTTGTAATCATCAAATACTACAAATAGCCCAGATGTCCTTCTGTGATTGAACAGATACACACATACCTACACTGTGGAGTGCTACACAGCAATAAAAAAGGACAAATTATTGACTCACATGACTCGGATGGACTGCAAGAGCATTGGGCCAAGTGAAAAATGCCAACCCATATAGGTTACATGCTGTATAATTCCACCTACACAGTGTGTTCAAAATGATGGAACAATAGCGATTAGTCACCAGTGGCAGGGCACAGGGAGGCTTTGACCACAAAGGAAAGTTTGAGGGAGGGAGCTGTTTCCTGGCAGTGGACCTTGCTGCAGTGATTGCTACGTGGATCTATACAGGGAATAAAGTATCAGGGAGCTGTATATCAACCAACAAACAAAACCTAAAAAAAAAAAAAAAAAGGTAAAATCTCAGTAAGGTCTTCAGCTTGATTAATAACAGTTATATAGCAGTGCCAATTTCCTGGTCTCTACAACTGCATTTGATGAAGTAAAATGTTTTCATCAGAGGAGGCTGGAAGAGTACAAAAAATTCCTATATACTATTTTTGCAAATCCTGTTTGTTTAAAACTATTTCAAAATATAAAGTTAAATTTTTTATTTAAAGAAAAAAATTAAACAGAAAGATAGAAATAAAACAAAATTTCAAAAAAAAACCCAAAAGTCAGTAAGAAATCACTAGTTGACAATTACATATTTTTCTTCTAGAAGTAGTTGTTCAAGTTACAAAAGTAAAGCATACAAAGTAGGCATTTAAATAGTGAGAATGCAATCAGTTCTGTTCATCTATTCAACAAAAAACTTAGTAATATGGTTACCAATCCTACACACTCAAACATACATGCAGTTATATCCTTTAGAAAACTTTCCTTTCCTCTCTCTTTTTTTACAGTAACTATAATCAATTCTCATAACCTGTTCAGAAGTTCTACACATGTATAAGTCTCTACATGCATACCTAACCTTTCTGTATTAGAGGGAAAAACAAACCAAAACAAGTCAACAATACAAAACATATAAAACCACAATACTAGGTGATCTCTGGATGTCACCATGATGTCTCCTGTTACTTTCAATAAAATTGTCGATATCGTCAGGCATAGTATAATTAAACTTAGTGGTACATAGCACTATTAATAAAAACCAAACATTGGAGACATTATAGGACTTCAAAGGCAGTTAATAATCAAACAAGAATGGGTATCCTATTGAATCCTGCCATCCCCAGAGTAGTTGCCCCTACTCCCAGACTTGACACCCTCAAGCATACCAGATTCAAATAAAATCAGTCAAGGCAAAACAGTGATATAGCCAATCTTCTCTGCCTCATCTCTGCTATGCTATTTTTCTGTCACTGTTGTTTACTTTTCTCCTTCATTCCACTGTCTGCCCCTTTCATTGAGGCCTTTCTGCCATCATTCCTGGAATCCTGGTGATTTTCTTCTCTCTCTCTCTAGAATGTCCTTCAGTATTCTTTGCAGTGTTGGATTGGTGGTCATGAACTCCCCCAGTTCCTCTTTGTTGTGGAAACATCTTGTCTCTCCACTAATTTTGAGAGACAGTTTTGCAGGGTATATCAATCTGAGTTGGAGATTATTTTCTTTCAGGGCTTGGAACATTTCACTCCAAGCTCTTCTTGATTTGATAGTTTGCATTGAGAAGCCCACTGTGATTTTGATGAGTTTTCCTTTATAGGTAATCTGTTTCTTTTCTCTAACTGCTTTTAATATTCTATTCTTGTGATGGATTTCTGGGATCCTGACTATTATATGTGTGGGTGTAGATCTGTTTTGGTTGTAGCTGGCTAGAGTTCTGCATGCCTTATCATATATCTGTATATCACTTCCTATGCTTGGGAAGTTTTCCTTAATTATTTCTATGAATAGCTTTTTTATTTCATTTGTATTTGTCCCTGCTTCTTCATTCACATTTTTTATTCTCACATTATAAATCCTCTTGTCATCTTCTAGCCTTTGTATTGTTACTTCCTGGTTCCTCATTATTTTTAAGAGATCCTTCCTTTCACGGTCATCATTGTAAATCTATCTTCAAGTTTTAAAAGTCTGTCTTTAGTTTCTGTTAAGAAGATTTACCAGTTTTCAATGGAGTTTTTATTTCCTTTGGATCTGTTTCATGTATTCTAGATTTTGTTTATATTGTTCATCAAAGGCTTCTCTCCTTTCTCCGGGTTCCTCCATTCTTCCATTTGTGTCTTCTTGAGGAGTGCCCAGAATTTCTTTTATTAATCTTCTTATATCTTACTTCACCTGAGTTAGAATTTCAGATTTAAATTCATCAATGAGGTCACAGAAGTATTTCTTTATTTCCAATGAGGCCGTGTCTGATATTGCATGTTTGCTGCCCTCAATCTCCTCTGTATTTAGCTCTCCTGGACTTATTTTCCCTCGGTCAGTGGTTGGAGGCTTTTTGTTGTTTCTCTGTCTTGTCATGTTTCTGGTTTCAGGTGAATGGTGGAGGTCCAAGATCCTTTTCGTATGCTTATAGTCCTTCTGCAGTGTACTGGCTAGGGCAGTGCTGCCCTCTCCTGTTTGTTGTTGATCTGTGAGGTGCATGCAGGGGTGATGTGGGCCAGCCCCTACACTCTAATACAGTCAACCAGTGAGTGTCTTCAGTACATTTGTGTGTGCCCTGCAGATGTCACAGGTTCAGGACAGCCTCGTCCCTGGCTATTGGGTCCCGACCAGGAGCATGGCCCAGCCCAAGCAGATTCCACCAATCCACTTTGGGCCAGGAGCTGCCAACTGATGCCACCTCAGCCATTGATTCGACTGTCCTGCCCAAATCTGGTATGTTGTCTAGTTGATCATCTTGCTCTGGGGAATCCAGTTCCCAGCACTCACCAAAGTTCATGCAGCTTGGCTCGCCATCTCCACTCCCCATTGCAGCGCCTTCTCCTGCCAAAGGTCTTGAGCTCACTAACCCCTGCTCTTGGCGGGGATGTGACCTCAGCTCGATTCTGAGTGCCGACTCTAAGACGCACCCAGCACAGCTACCGGAGCATGCCCAGCTGCAGCCCTCCATCCATGCTTCTTCTTTTTTTATTTTATTTATTTCTTTTTCCTCAGTTTCTTCCTGGATTGTGAGAATTCCTCTCCTTTTTTCTGGTCTTCTCCATGGTGTCAGATTCTAGCATCTGAGTTGTTTTTCTCACAGAGGCTCTCTATCGTGCTACCTATCAATCATCTTGGATCTCCTAAAGTTAAATTTTAAAAGCTTATATAAGCCAGAAGAAGCAATGTCTGTACTATTTAGTGTTCTGAATTGTATCTATGATCTTTCCCTTCTAATTGCATTTTTCTTTTATGTTTAATATTGCAACATCATGTTAAAAATCTTAGTGACCTATAAAATAGGTTCCCCCTTGTTTTCCTTCATTTTTATTAGTATCTTTCTAGTTGTAATAATAATAATTATATATACTATGGATACAGTAATAATTCAATACAAGTATGTACAGTGTATACTGATCAAAGCAGAGCATTGAGCATTCTCTGTCTTCAAATACTGTTTGTGTTGGGAAATTTTTAACTCCTCTCTTCCAGTTCTTTATAAAATATATAACACTGGCAGTGCATTTTGAACTGTAGTCACCCTATTGTGCTGTAGATCATTAGAATGTATTCTTCCAGTGCAGCTATATTTTGGTACCAATTATCCAACTTCACTCTACCCTCACCCCCTCTTAATCTCCCAGCCTTGGTAGCTACATCTTTAACCTCAAAGTTACACTGACAACCTTTTTAGATTCCCCATGAGTGAGATCATGAAGTATTTGTCTTCGGTGCCTGTTGTGTTCACTTTGTAGTGTTCTCCAGTTCTATCCATGTTGTCATAAATCCAGGATTTCATATTTTTATGTCTGAAAACTATTCCATTGTGCATATATATACACATTGTTGCATGTGTGTATAATAAAACTGTTTTCTTTGTCCATTCATTCAGTGATGGATACCTAGGCTGATTATGTATCTTGATTTCAGCTCCTTAGGTTATATACCCCATAGAGTGATAGCTTAACTGGTAGTTACATTTCTAGTTTTTTTTTTTTTAAAGAAACTCCATATTGCTTTCCATAATTAGTTTACATTCCCATTAACAAGTGTAAGATGCTCTCCCCTCTTTATCCTCATCACCATTTTTTAAAATAACCATTCTAACGGGGATGAGATGATATATCATTGAGGTCTTGATTTGCATTTCTCTGATAATCAATGATACTAAGAATTTTTTATATGCTGGCCATTAGTATATTTTCTTTTGAGAAATGTCTTTTCAAACCATTTGCCTATTTTAAAATCAGATTTTTTTTGGCTTTTTAGTTTCTTGAATATTCTAGAGTTAACACTCAATCAGATGAAAATATCTTCTATGCAGGTTGTCTCTTTACTCTCTTGTTTGCTGTGCTACTTTGCTTCTTAGTTTGATAGAATCGCATTTGTCCATTTCTGCCTTTGTGGCCTGTGCTTGGAGTCATATTTAAAGAATCATTGCCTGTACTGATGTTGAAGCATTTCCTCCATGTTTTTTTCTTGTGGATTCATATGTGGAAAGTCTTCCATTTGAGCCTTTGATCTACTTTATTTTTGGTATATGGTGAGAGGTGAGAGTCTAATTTCATTCTTTGGCATATGGATGTACAGTTTTCCCAGAACCCTTTGTTAAACAGCTGTTGTTTCTCCCATGTATGTTTTTGGAATTTTGTTGAGAATTTAGTTGGGTATAAATGTATGGATTAATTTCTGGCTATTCTGTTCTGTTGGTCTGTGTTGGTTGTTCTTTTATGACAATATGATGTTTTGTTATTAGAGCTTTACTCTCTGCGGTCAGGCATTGTGATGCCCCCAGCTTTGTTCTTTTTGCTCAAAGTTGCCTTGGCCTCTTGAGGTCCTTTGTGGTTCCTCATTCTGAAAATAATTCTCCATTAGGACTCCTTTTGAGCTCTTCCCTTTACCCAAAACAATGAGAACGGAGGTTGAGAGAGTCCAGTTGCTCAGCGGCTGGCAGCTAGTGTGGAGCAGAGGCTGTTCCTGAGCCCAGAGCTTGTATCCTCTCATCCCTCATTCCTCCCACCTCACACCTTCCCTCCTTGCTCTGGGTTCACCATCGCAGACAGTTATACAGATTGTGATGCATGGATCAAAATTAGTTGAGTGTTTTGAAATCAGATATAGTCAGAAAAGTCTGGGTCATTCATGGAAGTCTGATTTGTCTTTTCAAAGAAATGGGCCAGTATTCCCAGTGTCCCTTTGGGCCACTGAACTGGACCACAGAAGTTATGGGGTTATTTTCCAGGTGATTCTGAAAGAATTCATACCAAACTTGAGGGGCTTCAGTCAGCAAGGGGGATGGGACAGAGCTATGCTTTCCTGGGGAGGCTGATGGGATACAGAGGTGATTCTCAGGAATACAAGGGATACTTGACAGCAGGTGCTGAGATGGCCAGCTTCTTCCCAGCAATATTGCCACCTGGCTGGAATTCATAGAGGTCAGCTGCATTCTGGGAAATGTGTTTGTGCAGTCCTCTAGGAGTGGGCTCTGAGCCAGATATCCCTCGCCCAAACCGTCTGTGATTTGTCTTCAAAACTCCTGTTGGACTCCTGAACATCTGGCCACAGATATCCAACTTGGCCTCACTTTTTTGGATAGGTTAAAACATCCTTAATTGTTCTGGGGCAAATCTCCTTTTCTTTTATTGAGGCTTCCTCTGAGCAATAACTACAGCTTCAAAAAGCTCTTTCTTGGCTGAAAATATCCTTCAGACATGTGGACCCCGAACCCTACATTCTAGAGTTTGGCAATATTTTGGTCACTTTAAGGAATCATTTGCATTTCCAAACTGTAGCCATTAACCCAGTAATTAATTTAGTGGGTTATACCAGCACTTAAAAAGACAGAATGGAGTAGAAGGTATCAGAACTAGAGGCATGGCTCTAAGATGAAGTTTGCTTCACGAACCTGCATCTTGGGTGTCTCGCAGTCTGCCGGGGCCTCCCAGTGGCCTGGTGTCTGAAGCACTGTGGACAGCAGAACCATGACAAGTCAGGAAGCTTTGCACAGATGCTCATGTAAGCAAGAAAAAAAATCTTGCTTTAAACCACTGATATTTTGGGACTTGTACATTAGAAAGCTGCACGTGTAATTCTGATGCATCATCAAAGGTACTTCTCACCGTGGGCAGTGGTCCGAAAGTCTGAAGTGCTCTAGTCTTACTACCTTGTTCTTCAGATGAAGAAGGTGAGTGCGAAGTTGGGGTATGTGTCGCCCCATGGCCTTCTGGATGAGCTGGGATGGAACCCTGTGTGGGGTAGATGCCTCCAGGTTGGACCTGCTTTGTTCCCCTCAGAATGGAGCCCAGCTGACCCCTGGTTTGCCCCAGGACTGTAGAACAGAGCTGTACTTCCCCTGTGTCAGTGCCCTTGGGCAGTGGCTGCCTGCTCTGCTGGCCTCCCTATTCCCTGCCCTGTGAACCCACCAGGCCTGCTGAACCAGCTCTTGCCAGAATCCCGGGCAGGACCTATGGTTAGCATTTCAGCCAGTGCAGGGACCCAGCAGACTTTCTCTGAATCTCTGAGGTGCAGGATTCTGAGAAAACCGACACAATTTTGCAATCCTCCCCTTCCGGCACGGTGAGTCACAGGTTCACACACCCAGGAACCTGCCTTCATATTTAGCCACCTGGTGTCTTGGCCTTGGGGCTGGCCATTGTAGACAGAAACCACACAGGCTGCTATGACTCCACAGAACTTGCCACTTCGGGAAGTTTGAGGCCACCCTCAGTCCCGCCCCTCTCCCTGCTGTGGGGCTGTCCTGGGGGCGGGGCTGCAGGCACAGCTTGTGGGCCACCACCTCAGTTCAGAGTTGTGGCCTTCCTGGTACCCACAGCCATAGGTTTAGTGGTGCTGGAGGTGGGGTGGGGTCAGCCAGGGACAATGTCTGGCATTTAAGAGACTTGGCCCACTTGCAAAACCTCTAAGAATGGTCAGCCTCGGCATCTGCCCCCTGGTCCCCTTCACAGAGCTAACCTTGCTGGGAAGTTCTCTTTTAATTGGGAAAGGAGGCCAGACATCTAGAGGGTGAGTCAGGGAGGTGTTGTCTGGTGGAGAATATCATCTCAGAATTCAGTGAGAGTTGATTCAAAAAGAGACTGGCTTCAACTTCCCCCCAACCTATAAGCAGCCCTGGGATTTGATCAGAGTTGGTTCTAGCTTTTTTCTTAGGGTTGATATGGAAATGAAAGCAGAGAATAACCAAGAGACATAGGAGAAACAGGCTTGCATTCAAAATCTGGGGAGTGGGGTTTCCCAGTCCCCTACCCCATTCTGGGCTCCCGCAGTGAACTACTCATCCTCCCCGCTCCACATGCCACTGCTGGGCCATCACTCATACTCCAGTGTCCTGAGTTCAGTTACTGCAGAGAGGCTGGCAAGTGAGGCCTGGCTGTGTTGATGCCTGAGGAAAGGGCATTGGGCTTCCTACCATGTCACTCCTGCCTAAAACTCTCATTTGCTCATCTGCTCTAAAAGTGCTCCGAGGATAGGGACCTTATCTTTTTTTTTTTTTTATTTGAAAGATAGTAAAATACAACAAAAGACAGAACAAAGCCAGTGAAACTGGTACAGAACTTCAGAGTAGGATACTGGGATAGCAATAATAGGTACCATTGTGTATCTTGTTATCTTCATGATAGTTGTCCATTCAATCAAGTATAGTAAAATCAAACCAAAACCAGAACATTATAAAACCTATCAAAAAGAATATTGAATAGAGCAAAATGATTAATCAGAACAAAGCAAAATGTGAAAACAGTATTGACTTCAAAGACAAGATAATTTGCTATATTGCATACTGTCATCCTCTCAAGAGATGCTCAGACCTAATCTGAGCATAATCAGCCCAACAATACAAGCATTTAGCTGCTTTATATGCCTTAGTTGCTATTAACTCAGGCTGACCACAAAACCATCTAGTTGCTAACAGGGTTGGGGGAACCAGATGTTTCATTCTCAGCCTGCTCGCCAGTAGGCTCAGGGGAAAGGCTGACTTTTCTCTCCCTGGCATGCCCACAGCTCATGCCCCTTACCAGGAAGGCTGGCTTGTTTCTTTCTTGGTTGGTCCCCCAAGTCCCAGCATGGCTGATTCTCAGAAGACACTGACTTTTCTCTCCCTGGCGTGCCTGCAGCTTGCGCTGCTTACTAGGAAGGCTGGCTCATTGCTTTCTTGGTTGGTCCCTCCAGGGACCTTATCTTTTCACTGTGCTTCCAGCTCCAAGTACAGAGCTTTGCACATACCAAGTGCTTTGTAAATAGGAGTGAATGACTATGACTCTGGTCTTCTTTTCAGGAAGGGAAATATACATTCTGAATGTATCTCTAAGATGGGGAAGTTTAGAGGAGATGAATCCTGCTAGGTAGGTCATCGGGAAGAGAGTTATCCATTACTGTATAATCACTCATCCCCAAAACTTAATGGCTTACAGCAATGAGCATTTCATTTGCTTGTGACTGTAATTTGGAAGGGTTCAGTGAGTATTCTCTGCATGGATTCACTGCTGAGGTGGTGCTATAAGGTATTATTGTCCTCTCCACAGAAGCCCCTTAAAACTTCTTAGGCTTCCCTGAGGTCTAGTAAGCAGGTCTCAAGAGTGAGAGGGGAAGTAGAAGTGGCCAGTCTTTTTGAGGCAGGGAACTGGAAACTTGTGTTGCATTGTGTCCTCCACATTATTCTATTGGTTAGGACGTTTCGGAGCTGAAATTCAGGGCCTTTTGATGGGAGGAATATCACAGTTCAGTATTACTTGATAAAAGTATCACATAAGCATTTCTGGGGGAGAGGACTGAGCAGTTCCCAAGAGCACAGCTCTGTAGATCCCCTTTAGATGGTATGGCCTCCTCTGGTCAGCCAGGGAAGCCTGCAAACAGAGCATGGTAAGGTGTGGCTCCCCAAAATGGCCACAGCAGTGCTTCCAGTCTCACATGTGCTGGAGCACTGCCCTCCCCGTCAAGAAAGGGAGGCCTATTATCCCTCCCCTTGGAACTGACTAGGCTTGTGACCACTGTGGTGACTAGACTATGGCAGAAATGATGGCATAGGACTTCTGTGGTTAGATTGTAAAAGGTGAAGCAGCTCCCACCTGGGGCTCATGCATCTTTCTCTCCTCCCCTTTCCCATGATGCTCAGGCATCTGAGTGAACAAAGCAGACCTTGGCCTTTGAATCTTCCAAGGCCTGGGATAACAGAATACCAGTGAGATAACAGGACATCAGTGATGGATGCTCCCCACTGTGTCCTGCCTGAATCCTTGACACATTCACAGTGAATGACTGCATTCTGGCACAAAGTCTTGGGGAATTTATTAGGATCCCGAAGGTAATTAGCACAGGAGGGTGGGTGAAACACAGTACTGGGACCTCCCAAACATGGCCCTGAAGTAGGACCAGTCTGGTAGAACAGCCTGAGCAATGAGGCTGTTATTTGCTGGTATAAACTGAACTCAGGGAATGGGAAGAAGCATGCATTCAGCTTGGTGGGGAGATGGTGGTGGGGCTGGGCACAGTGAGGAGAGGTAATAGTGTGGAACCACCATTCATCTGTCCCAGCTGCTTCCAGGTGAGAAATGAGCTGGATGCTTAGAGGAGCAGGGTGGCTGGTCAGACCTAGCAAGGGGAAACCAGGCCACCTTTGTGGTGGGGTGGAAAGTGGGTCCCATTAAGCTGTGGGATGGACCCAGGATAGGGAGGCTGTGTATATGGACCCAGTTTGGGCAGCTGAGTGGCTACAGGATCAGGACAAGACCTGAGGAGGCAGAAGGAGGCAATGCTCCTGTTGAGGGCCACTGTGGTCTTTGCTGGCTGTTGTTCCCTTGGGAGCACTTATGAGACGTGACATCACTTTTCCAGTGCCATCACTTGTCAGCTATAGCTGGCTAAATATTCCTTATTTTCTCTGAGTCTGAGTGACTTGGGAGAGCGCCACCTACCATACCACTTCCTGAACTACAGTGGGGATGTTGGTTTCAGGGCTTCCCCACCCACATGACCAGAGTGCACTCCATTGACTGTCCTGGAAGGTTTGGCCCACTGGGTATCTGCTAAGGGCCAGCCCCCATTGCAGCCAACTCCTGTGGGAAAATGCACCATGCCTGCTTCCTGAGGTCCATCCTTCCATGTTTCATTTCTAGAATTTACTAAGTAGAGTGTAGGTGTGCTTGCCACTCACCACAGTGAGGACTGCTGACACGCTAGGCCACCTGGCTTCTCATTGAAGCTTTCTGGGATCCCCTCTCTGGCCTGGTGCAAGCCTTTTTCTGTACTCCTGGAGGCTCAATTCTTTTGGTACTTTTTCCCAATAGAGAAAGATATCTCTTTTACTCTTTTCTGGCAATTCAAAGGGTACTTTATGTCCCCAGAACCCACAAAGCCTCACACTTTGAGGGCACACAACTGAGTTTGCTGGAGGAAAATAAGCTAGCTGATATGGCGTGAAGATGTAGGGGCATCAGTCCTGTGTGTCCAGAGCATTTCAACTTCCTGTGAGAACTAAGAACCATCCCTTTGACAGATGTGCCTCCTGGTGCAGAAGTTTCTGGATATACACACACCTGTAAAACACTATGAATGCTGGGTGTGGCAGAGGCAGTGATGGTTGAAAGTGGATTGTCAGTAGCTCCTCCAGTAGGGTGTGATTGACTATGAGTAACTTGCTCATGGAGGTGTTGGCACCCTGAGCTGGAACCCAGAATTCACATGTAGAGGGGCTGCCCTGGGTCCAAGTCCACACTCATGCAGCTGCTTCTCTATTGACCACAGATCAGAGGAGCATCTCAGCACACCCCTCACCCAGGAGGGCTTGGATCCAACCTGGCAGCGTTGGCTTCCTCCCTGGTACTTCCTACCCCACAGCAGTAAGCCAGGCACATGCTCCTGTCTGAAGTCAGGGCCTGGGAAAGAAGGAGTCTTAGCTTGAATTTTCCCCAGAGGCAGCTCCTGAGTAAAGATTCAGGAAAGTCCTAGGATGCCACTGATGTCTGCTCGAGGCACCCCATCAAAGAGGAGAGGGGCAGCTACCTTTGGCATTGGCTGTGCCCAGATCAGTTCCTGGCATTTCATTTCTGGTAGTACAGCAGCTTTTTCAGGCTCAGGCAAAGCCCCTTCTTTACCTCCATGGAGGTGCAGCCAGGACAGAAGCTCCAGGAGCACTGGTTAGGGACATGGAAGCTAGTGGCAGCTTCTGGTGCATGTGTGGCTGTCACCAGCTGGGGAAATCCGTTTCACCCTCACTAGCATGTGCTGAGATGGGGACCAGACTCTGCAGGGAGGGGAAGCCCCTTGCTAACCGGGCCTGGGACTAAGGGTAAAGATAGGCCAAGCATACATACATTCTTAAGGTGCTGGCAGCTTCCTGGCTCTGCCACCCTTTCTAGCTGTCATTTAAGACTTTGAGTGCTCTTGCTGCCCCTCCTTTGTCCTCCCCTTGCAGACTTTTCATCAAACACTGCATAACCTGGGTGAGAGGACAAGCTTGGTGCTGTGGGTGGAAATGGGAAAGGGTAGAGTGCTGCCTTTTAAAATGGTCTTTAGGGTCCATAGGCCAAGAAGGACTGCCTCAGGGTAGCACCTGGGGTCCATGACTATCAACCAAAGGGTAGGACCCCATGACTTCCTTGAAACTGCCCTGTTCTTCACCTCCTGTCAGGCAGACTCCAAGCACGTGACCTTGTGTCACCTAGAGTATCCTCAGTTTATAGACAAGGAAAGTGAGGCCCAGGAGGTTCAGCCACTGCCCTGGGTTAGAGGCAGGGAATCAGGGTTTCAGGTCCCCAGCAGTGGGGAGGTGAGGCTGTATTGGCCTCTGGTCCTAGGCTGGGTACAGTCTATGGCCTACTCAACCCTGTGCCCACCCATGCCTGGAACAAGTCATACCACAATGTCAATTTTACATTATTTTTTATTAAAACTGTACTGAATGGGATCACTTTGCCAAGAGGATGAGTCATTTCTTAAATCAGAATGAGTTACAGCATAATGATAAGAAAAAGTGGCAGAATACAAATGGCACTACTGAGTATTTCATAAATCCACTGAACTGGGGCACTCTGGGGAAAGTTACTGTAACTGTTGTATTAAGGTGGGTTCCGCCCTGTTCACTTGAACCTTCGTTTTTATCAACACCATAAAAAGACCTTTTGAAAGTGAGCACTGAGATAGCAGTGTGTCCTGTGTGGCTATCCTCAGCCCAATCTGGTTGGTCCTGCACTCCGCTCCCGGGCTCCCTCCCCACTGCTGCTGCTCTGGTCACACAGGCAGGGCTGGGCAGGGTACCCAGGGAAGAGCAATGGGACTGAATTTGGAGCATACAAAGGCCTATGTCCTCGCACACATTCTTACTCTGTAATGATCCCCCAGGGGGCCAGTTTCTTAGAAAACACTAAAAGAGAAAGTAAATATGGATCAGGTGTGACAGATTATCAATGGGCGCCAGCACAGCTGTCAGAGTTTGACGTGTGCAGCTCACGTCTGCCACGCAGAGCTGGCACTTCCGTGAAGGGCGGCACCAGCCTCCTGCAGCAGCTGCCGTGGAGCTGTAAGGACTGATACAGCTCCGTCATATTAGAAGGCAAATCACAGGGAAGTCCTGGCTTACTTTTAGAGTCACTTTTATTCTGCAGTGCTATTATTTCTTTCCAGATTACAGTTAGCACTAAATATTGAGAGGTCATTTTTGCAAGAATAACTCAGTATAATTATATTTTTACAGTATTACACAACCCCCTTGACATACACATGAGATAAGGCAAAGTAAGTATGCATTTATTTCTCTAGTAGTAATTTAGCAGATAAATTTTAACTCAGATTTCCAGTCTGGTCAGTGGAAATGCAAGAGACACATAGGGACATGTATACAAAAAAGAGATGAAAATAGGAATTAAACTTAATTTATTTAACTGCTTAAAATGAGGCATTCCATTGATTAACATATGTTTTAAAAAAGGCTTCATATATCAAGAATTATAAAAAATATGCACTTAAACATAAGTACCTGATTAAAAAAACAGAAAAAAGGGAACATTTACTCTTTAATAGCACTGTAACTAATAAAAATGCAAACAATGCTCACCAAAGAATAAAAAAAGTCACTTAGGAAAAACAATATTAAGCCAGGTATGGTGGTGCGCACCTGTAATCCCAGCACTTGGGAGACTGAGGCAGGAGGATCACCATGAGTTTGAGGCCAGCTTGGGCTCCATATTGGGTTCAAGGCCAGCCTGAACTGCATAATGAGACCCTGGCTCAAAAAACCCAATATTACAATGCTCTAACTCTATGATACTGGGTCTGGTGTACCCATGCCCCAGTCCCCCTCCCCAAGTTCTTTCTCTGAGGGGCTGAGATTATTGGAGGGATAGAGGCAACACTTCTGAGTAAAACTCTCAGTTCTCATGTGGCACCAGCACAGGACAGAAGGAAGGAAGAGGACTTGTCCTGATATATGGGCAGGGCTGGGAAGTGTTTGATTACTAAATGCCCAGCCAATGGCAAGGAACCAGCCTATAGCCTTTTTGGCCTGGTGGTGGCTGCTGACACTCAGATCTTGGGGCAAAGTAGATGCTGGGGTGAGCAGATGATATAGTGATCTAACTTGAAGAAGACAGCCAATTTTGTGGGTCTTCATGGCTTCTGTCCAGGGGCCCTGGCAGCTCAGCTCCACACTCACAGAACTGAGAATACAGACACCTTCCAAAGGCAAATCCTTTGTGAGACAGCAACTGTGGCACCGGTACAACACAGTGTGGGGACCCTGGACCGTACCAAGTCCCCATGACAGCTCTTTGTAACAACTTACTCAGAGGGGCAAGAGAGAGAGAGAGAGAGAGAGAGAGAGAGAGAGAGAGAGAGAGAGAGAGAGAGATAGAGAGATAGAGATATCAGTGTATCTGCTAAGCAATTGCCCAACTGGGGAAGGCCAGATAGCTCTAGTAGCTGGCAAAACCAGAGTTGTTATTCACCTTTAATATAGTGAGATTTCTCTGCCAGAGTTTAAGAACAAATTGAAGAGCCAATCAGAACCTACTCTGCAGTAGCTGAGTTGAGTCATCTCATTCCTTGGAGGTTGAGTGGAAAATGATGTTCCTGTTATATTTGTCTGTAGAAAACACATGGTGAGCAGTGAGTAGGCATAACCACTCTTTTATACTTAGCTTTCATTTACTGTTACCACCAAGAATACCACTTCTCAGAAGCCCCACCATTCTCCAAGAGGCCCAGAGAGCCAGTCCTCCTTGAAAGGGCCATGGCTCCCTGAAGGAGGTGGAATGTGCCCTGTGTTGATAAGCAACCCTGCCCTGTGCCTGCCCAGGAGGCTAGGCGAGGTGCCCTTTCCAGAGTTTTCCTCAGTTAAGGAGAGAGGCAAATCATGTGCTGTTTTGTGTCCACCATGGCTTCCTAAGCTGCCAACTGAGGTGGGAAAAGCCTGTCATCTGTGCTGAATCTCAGAAAGGCACCGCATATCTGACCTGGTCCCGGCAGGGGCGCCCAGGATGCAGAGTTCAAACTGAGCACAGAACCCACAACTCCTAACTGAATCTCAGAAAGGGAAAGGGATGTGTAGGAACCCTGCATTCTCTTGGCACCTGGAATGTTCTCTAGGAAGCCCTGCTTCCTTGGAAGGGGCTGTAGGTCTAATTCTCTGTCCCTGCTACGTTAAGACCATGGATGGATCTAGCATGGGTGTTTCCCCATACTCCTCACTTAATAGATAAATACAGCTCTGAAACTAGAGAAACTGACAGAAAATTGACTGACTGAAAGTTGTTTATCCCATTATCTAAATTTGGGATAGTAATATTCTTGCAACTTCTGAAATCAGTGCAGCCAAGACTGGTTTTAAGTGACCTTTTTTTTTTTTTTCCTGGCTAGGAAAGAGTCTAAAAGATAAAATACAATTATTTTAGGAAAAAATGGTAATGGTTGAAGTATATTCAAGCCTGAGGACTATACATGTATTTTTTAGCAAGTGAAAAATATTACACCAAATCATACCTAAGTATGATTCCAAAGTTTAGACCCTTCTTCTAAAGATCATTATAACTTTTAAGGAGTCATCAGTAACAGGTTTTTTCTAGCCCTGGAATCTACTTAATCTAATTGATTGATTCCACTTGGTTCTACTATGTGGATTCCCAAGATAGGAAAAAAATAGGTTGAGATAGATTTTCATTGAGTCTTTTTTTTTCTTGCTACCAGCCAGTTTTTCATGGCTGATGTGCTGAGGGAGGGGAGATATGAAACTAACTTCTCCTCCTCCTAAGTATCACTGATGGAGTGGTCAGACCCTCTTAGTTGGGGAGGAAGGAACAGAGGAAAAGTGATACTAAGTGTGGGGTTATCTGACAGTGAGTGTGGTACTGAGTACTTAACCCAGCTCTATTCAGAGCAAGGGCAGTGTATGGATCAAGTGACGACCCAGAAGGTTCTGCCTGCATTTTGGTGAACACAGCAGCGTTGTGTACTCTGTGGCCATATTTGCTTTTCTTGAAAGGGCTCTACAGGGCTGAAACCAATGCCAAATGCATGCTGGGAAAGAAGTGCCAATTTCAGATGTGTATCCATTGGGAAAGCCTTCAGGCCGCTGAGAGGTTGGCTGGATCCATGTGGTCAGATGTCCAAAGGGCTCACAATGGTGAAGCCAGAGTCCTTGCTGTTATCATCATCAGGGCTGGAGCTGGGGTTGCTGGAGGAAGCTGAAACTGGACCCATCAATGGGTCTGAGAATACCATTGGGGAGTAGGCTGGGGTCTGGCTTTTCCCCGATGTGCTCCTGAGAGTGCGAAGAGGCTGAGCTTGGCCTGAGAAGGTCCCCCTGGCAGTGCCCCCTTCATCTTCCTTTGATACCAAGATGAAGTCATCTGAACTCCCTCTGTCTTTGCACTCCATGGTTTCTGAAGAGGCCTGGGCAGTACAGAGAAAATAACAGGTGAGACAGAAACCCACAAAGAATTGGTAGAGGGCTCTGTGATCTGGGGAGCACTCTAGAAAGTCTGGCTACTTTGCCCTGTGCTCCACCTTGGGAAGAGGTAGTGTTTAGTCCTACCTCTGGAAGCCCAAGCATTTACAGTGGTACAGGATCAGGAGCACTGTGTCGAGCCCTCTGAACCTGAATGCTGGCTTCCTAGCTGAACAAAGCCAGATGCCTGCTCCATAAGCTTCAGATAGAGGCCAGACTCAGGAGCCAGTCAACTGTTGGCAGGCAGCATTCCTTTCAGTTTCATGTGGAACCTTTAGTACAATTCCCCCATCCTCCAAGTGCTTTAATTTTCTGATCTATGAAACAGGAATAAGGGTTGTATCTCCCTCTGAAGGTGTGGTCAGTGAAGGGGGGTGGTATGTGCAGATGTAAACCTCACAAGACTGGCTCCCTAATGTAAGCTGCCATACCTGCTTGAAGGCTAGCTTTCAGAAAGCCTAATGTATTTTCATCTCACATGAATCTCAGAGCCAGCTCATCTTGGAACACACATGGGGTACTCTCCTGGGATACTGGTGCTAAGTATGGGTTCTATAAGTAGGAAAATGGCAATTAATTGCATAGTATCAAGACAGAATTGCTTTACTCTATAATTCTTTTCTTTCTAAGCAATTATGAGAAGCTTTTTATTTTTTAAATTTAAGATGTTAATATCCATACCCACAGGTAAAGGTTTGGTTAGCTATAATTTGACCAAGGATATCTGCTGCCAGTTGGCAGAAACACCTTCCCCTCTGCAGACATATGCTGCTAAGTGCCCACACAGCCGCCCCAACCTGCCTGCTGACAGCACAGGTGGAAATTGGAGCATGCTCTTAGGTTTAAGTGCCCCCCGGATCCCCTGGCTTCCTAATTAGCACAGCACAGGCCATCTGTGGGATGTGTGCAGCACCTCACAGGAATCCAGAGCACTTCCGAGGGGAATCTGGCCTTGCTCCCTCACTGACAGGGCCCTGTCCAAATCTCATGTCTTCTTTGGTGATGTGTGGCAAGTGGCTAAGTAATGGCTCAGGCACACTCTACATTTTACACCCAGCAACCATGCATACAGTCAGCTGGAAAGCAGACAAGAGTCAGCCTTAAGATCACAGCAGGCCCCGAGGATCCCTCCTTGACCTCTGAAGCTGCTGACATTCTATGAACACATTAGTTGCTATGAAAATGAAACAGGGTGTAGCTGATCTGGTGGGCAGGGAGCCAGCAAAAGCAACTTTGCTCCTCACTGGGAGACTGAGACCTGACATGGCCTGACAGTCTTGTGCAGCTGGAGGCAGCAGTGAGACCAAGACACTTTCCCAAGAAGCCCACCCACAATCCTTGGTTGGTGACTAAACCAGAGAGGCATCCAGCATAGGTCCCAAGGAATAGCAGCTGATGGGTGGGACTGTCATTTATCTCAAAGTGCCTGGGGTTCCAAATCTAGTAAGAACAGCCTCAGGGTCACTTTAGTGACCTAAGGATGTAGAATTCCACAACCTAAGGATGTGGAATGAGGGAAGGGCTGTCCTCTCATAGTAGATAGCTGGCAGTTGAAGTGCAGACTGGGGGGAACTCAGCTGACAAATAGGCACTGGGACCCAAACTCTAATTCAGAGAATGCCAAAAGCCAGTCTTAGCCCTAGCTACAAAGGACTGAATACATCCCCCTGTTCTGTGACTGGGGGCACAAGCAGGCAAGCAGCCTTGGCCTGCAGCAGACAAGGGCACCTTCCCAACAGGTCCACATGGACAAGCAGGCAAGAGGCTTTGGCTTGTGATGGGACAAGGACATCCCCTGCTCCCCAACCTGTGACCAGTGGGATAAGCAGACAAGCAGCCTAGGGCAGAAAAAGGGCACCACTGCCTGCCCTATGACCAGCAGCCTAACAGCCCTTGCTGGCTGTGGACAACAAGGGCACTCCCCACCTATGATCAACTCTTACAAGGAGTCAGCAGTGTAGCCAAGCAGTAATCCTACTGCAGACTTGGTGGAATTTCTCAGGCCACATTCTGGCTCTGAGTAGGGAACTAACACTAAACTGAGGGAAACAGAGGAATTTAAAAAATATATATTTTTTCCTTTTTTAAATGGAGGTGTGTATGTATAGGTTTTGACTTTTATTGTTTAGTTTGTTTTCTCTGTCCTACCTCTATCTTCCTTCAATGGTATTTCTGTATTTGCTGTTATTTACAGGTAAATGAACACTGTCTCTAGTCTTCTTGTTTTTGCTTTCTCCATTGTTTCTCTCCTGTCCCCCTCAGCTTCCCAAAATTTGGGTGATCATCCTTAGTCTTCCAGTCTTGATTCTATTATATTTCTCTTCAGTTATTGCTGTTTTGACCCCTATCTCTCTTAAATTCCCCTTCCCCACAGGATAAAATCACCCAACAAAGGGGAAATCCAATGCATACAAATTCCGGGTCTACATTGGAAATTTATAATTTATAATTTATCTGTAATTTATAATTACAGATCTTGCGCCTGTGGTTAGATATACCAAATTAGCAGTTATTACAGATTACCAGTTTCTAGGCTGTGCTTGATAGTATTGTTACTGCTAACTATACTACTTTAGTCAAGATGCCATACTCGTTATAATCAGTTGTATGATAACACTGTGAAAATTTGGGGCCACAATTATTGTAATAGCTCAGTATCCAAAGGACTGGGTGCTGAGACAAATAGCAAGATCTCATCTCAGCTACACATAGAAGACATCTTTGAAAAATAGACATTTCCTGTAGAAGCTTTGATACCAGAGACAAAGCTACCTAACATAAGAAAAATCCAAACATACCACAGAAACCAAATTTAAAAAATGGGGAAAAAGATATAGAAGCAAAATGCAATCCCAGACTACTTGTGGGGAGCAGCCAAGCAATGACTGAGCTGGAGGCCAACAAATGCCTTGAGGCTAGAGCAAGGCCAACCAGAGAACGTGAGGCTCCACAGGCAAGCCATGTAAACAAGTTGTCAGGACTAGAGGAAGTTCAGTCCAGCAGGTGTCTGGCCTTGGTTTTCTTCACTGTTAACTATAACACAGATAGCTCTGAGATTGTTTTGCTTTTAGTGTTCTCAGTAAAACACTGAGACCTTGCACTTTTGGCTCTGTCACATTCCCGTCACCCCCATTTTACAGTATGTAAATGAAGGGGCAGACCATGCTGGATTGTAGCAGCCTCTCCATCAGAGAGGTCAGGTCCCACCCAGTCCCAGCTTTCCTTTTAGTTATGTGTCTGCAGTTTTTTCTTAATTGCCTATTGCCCCCTTTTAGGACCCAACTCCTTGCACAGGTTGTAGCAACTTCAAACTCACCAAGGAAAAATCCAGGGGAAAACAAGAAGAAATAAAAAATCATCCACTTGAATTCACTGGGATGACAACAGGAGAAATAAAAATATATATACATGAGGCTACAGAGAATATCAAAACATTAATAATCCACATGTAAAAAAGGAGATGATGACCACAATGCTCAAAAATCTAGAGTAGATAGATTAAAAAAAAAAGTAGAGGAGCATAGGAAAATAATGGAAACTGTGAATGCCCAACATAGGAAAGAATGGAAAACATAAAACAGATTCAGACAAATAGCCAGGAAATTAAAAATTCCATTCAAAATTTGCAAAACTGTATGAAACAAAGTGAAGATAGAATGTCAGACCTAGAAGTCAAGATTGTGCTTAGTGATCACAAAACACACACAAAAAAATCTCTTAAAAATTTCAAAGGACCATGAAAAAACCAACAACTGCAAGATGATTGTAAAGAACAGTAACATAAGACTGACTGGAGTCAATGGAAAAATGTAGGAGTCAGCACCAACAACATAAAAAAACCTCTTTAGAGAAGTAATAGAAGAAAATTTCCTGAGCATGGAAAAAATTTGACATACAGATAAGTGTGGCATACAAAACTCCAATTAGTCATGACCAAAATAATTCTAAATCAAGGCATGTAATGAGTCCAGAAATTCAGCCCAAGAACAGAATATTGAAAACTGTGAGAGAAACGAAATCACTGATAAAGGAAAGACAGTCAGAATCATAGACTTTTCAACACAAACCCTTAAGTCCAGGAGAACTTGGAATGAAAAAAAAAATTTTTTTTTTGGTGTTTTTGAGACAGGGTCCCCCTATGCAGTTTAGGCTGGTCTTGAGTTCACTTTGTAGCCCAGGCTGGTCTCTAACTTGCAAGGATTCTCCTGCCTCAGCCTCCTAAGTGCTGGGATTACAGGCATGTGCCACCATTGTGCCACCATTCTGGCACTGGAATGAAGTATTTTGACCCTTGAGAGAAAACAACTTCCAACCCAGACTGATGTATACTGCAAAATTATCTTTTAGAATTAATGAAGAAATAGAATATTTCCACGACAAAGAACAACTGAGGAAATGACAACCAAGAATAGATCAAGAAACAATTAACTCAAAAGAAATTCATAGACAAAGTCAAAGAATAGAAAAGAATACTCCATGAGACAGGAGCCTGGAAAAAAGCAAGGGTAGCCATTTTATTCGCAGACAAGGTGAACTTCTAGCCAAAACTGATCAAATGAGAAAAAGCCACATGTACTTCTGGGTAAACTACTAGAAGAAGAAATAACAATCATAAATATACCTGTATGAAATACAGGGTGCATATATACCACCTAAAATAAATATTAATGGACATGAAAAACTAAAAAAGCACTAGCACAGTTGTAATGGGGAACCTTAATACCTCATTGTCAGAAATAGATCAACTAGAAAAAAAATCAAAGAAATATCAGAACAGAAGCAAATCTGTGAAAAAATGGACTTTGTAGATGTTTATAGAGTATTCCACTCCATAATATCAGAATGCACATTCTTCTCAGCAGTGCATGGGATATTATCCAAGATCACATACTAACCTATAGAATATACCTACGTAAATGCAAAGAAATTGAAATTATCCCATGTATATTATCAGACCATAGTGCAATGAAATTAGAAATCAATGGCAAAAGAATAAAAACTCCATAAAAACATGGAAATTAAGTAATATGCTCCCAAACACAATGGCTAACAGATGATATTTAAGAAGAAATTAAACTTCTTCAATTAAATGATAATGCTGATATAACACACTGGAACTTATAGGATGCAATGCAAGCAGATATAAGAAGAAAAAATAATAGTGATAACATCAGGAAAACAGAAGGAGCTCAAATAACCTAATTTTGAACCTCCAATTTCTGGAAAAAGACAAAAATCAAGTCAAAACCCATGCAAGGGAAGAAATTTTAAAAATCAGCAGAAATTGAGGCAATTTAAACTAAGAAAACAATACTAAAAAAAAAATAGAATCAGAGTTGGGTCTTTCAAAGAGTAAATAAAATTGACAAACCCTTAGCCAGTCTTATCCAAGAAAGGAAAGGAAAGATTCAAATTCATTGCAATTAGGAATGGAAAGGGTGAAATCACAACAGCTCCTGTGGAAATCCAGATCATCACTACTTTCACTTTGAGAACCTTTAATAAGATAGAAAAGACAGAAGAAATTGACAGATTCCTAGATACATATGAATTACCAAAGTTGAATTGGGAAGATATAAAAATTTTAAATAACCCAATTTTAGTCAGTGAGATTGAAAATGTAATTAAAAACTTACCAGCAAAGAAAAGCCCAGGTTCTGATGTATGTACTGCTGAATTCCATAAGAAATTTACAGAAGATCTAACGCTATTACTCGTCAAACTCTTTAATGAAATAGAAAGCAGAACAATACTCCCAAAGTCACTCCTGGAAGTAGCTATTACCCTGACACCAAAACCAGAGAAGGACCCAACCAAAAAGAAAACTATAAACCAATCTCCTAATGAACACAGATGTATAAATTCTCAACAAAATACTGGCAAACAGAATGCAGTAAACCATCAAAAAGATTATACATCATGACCAATTAGGATTAATTCCAGGGATGATTCAACATGTACAAATCAATAAATATAATACACTATATTAACCAAGGACAAAACCATATGATCATCTCCATAGATGCAGAAAAAGTGTTTGACAAAGTCCAACACCTACTTATGATAAAAAACCTATAGAAAGTTGGATAAAAGCCATCTGATAAAATCCATCTATGCTAAACAGCCAGCATCACACTAATCAGCAAAAACTGAAAGCTTTCTAAAAGAAGGAACAGGGATGTTGTTCACTATCACTACTACTAGTCAATATAGTTCTAGAGGGGCTGGGGATTTAGCTCAGAGGCTCAAGCACTTGCCTGGTAAGTGCAAGGTCATTAGTTCAATCCCTGGCATCAGGGAAAAAAAATTATATATATGTATATATATATATAGTTCTAGAAACATTAGCTAGAGCAATTAGACAAGAGAAAGAAATAAAATGAATAAACATAGGAAAGGAAGAGGTGATCTTTATTTCCTGATGACATGATACTTTACATAAAAGACCTCAGAACCTTCTCCAAAAGACTTCTAGATTTAGTAATCAGATTCAGTTGCATAGTTGAATACAAAGTCAACACTCAAGTCAGTAGCATTCCTGTACACAAATAACAAATTGACTGAGAGATAAATTGAGGAAACCATACCTTTCACAATAGTACTGAAAAACAATGAAGTACTTTGGAATCAATCAACAAAGGAAGTAAAAGACTTCTACACCGAAAACTATAGTACACTGAAAGAAGTGATAGAACAGGATATTAGAAAATGGAAAGATGTCCCTTGCTCCAGGGCAGGAAGAATCAACATAGTAAAAATGGCCATACTTGCAAAACTGTTATACAGACTCAATGCAATTCCAATCAAAATACCATTAGTATACTTCACAAAACTAGAGAAAATATTCCTAAAATTCATTTGGAAACAGAAGAGTTCTAAAACAACAGAAATAATTCTGGGCAACAAAGGCAAAGCAGGGAGCATCAGAATCCCTGATTTGAAATTATACTACAAAGATACTGTGAAAAAAAATAGCATGGTACTAGCAAAAACAAACAAACCATACCAGAGGATCAATGGAACAGATTAGAAGAGGCAGAAACAACTTCTAACACATTCAGCTATCTTATCTTTGACAAAGGGGTTAAACACTTCACTAGAAGATAGCCTCTTTAATAAATAGTGTGGGAAAACTAGCTTTCCACATGCCAAAGACTAAAACTAGACCCATGTCTATTACCATGCATTAAACCAAAATCAAAATGGATCAAAGATCTAAATACTAAAAGAGAAACACTAAATCATTTGGAAGAGAGAATTAGTAAAACTCTTGAAGATGTAGGTATAGGCAAAGACTCCATGAACAAAACCCAGATTGCACAGGGAATACCACAAAGAATTAACAACTGGGATTTCATCTTATCAAAAACATTTTGCATAGCAAAAGAAATCATCAACAGAGTGAAAAGACCACCCACAGAGTGGGAAAAAATTAGCTAGCTGCTCCTCAACGTCCTAATATCTAAAACATATAAAGGAATGAAAAAAATCAGATCCCCTAAGTTCAAAGACCCAAAAATGGTTATTTGAAATAACCATCCAGGAGATGCAAATTAAAACAAAACAGATTCCATCTCACCCCAGAAAGAATGGCTACCATCAAAAAAATCAACTAATAACAAATGTTGGCAGGGCTATGGGGAAAAGGGAACCCTTCTCCAGTGTTGGTGGGAGTGTAGATTTGTGCAACCACTGTAGAAATCAGGGTGGAGAGTTCTCAAAAAAAACTAGGACTAGAGGTTCCATTTGACTTGGCTATTCCCTTTCTTGGTATCTTCCTAAAGAATTAAAAGCATCAAACCACAGTGATATATGCATACCCATGTTTATAGCATCACAGACTGTAACAGTTAAGTCTTGGAAATAACCCAAATGCCCATCAGTTGAGGAATGATAAAGATGAGGATTTTCTATAAATGGAGTATTACTCTGCCATAAAGGAGAAACATGAGACACTTATAGCTAAATGAGTGTAAAGAAGAACCACAATGTATAATAGATATTGTGAAATAGAAAGAAATCATTTAAAAGAAAAGGGAAATTGGGGTGAGGGATGGAAGGGAAAGGAGAATGAGAAAAAATGGCTAAAATGGAAAAAAAGCTTTGTAAATAAGGAGGGGAGAGGGTTGAAGAAAGGGCAGGGAAATGAGAAAAAAGAGGAACTAAGATAGATTGTGTACAAGTACAAATTCTCTATGATGAATGTCATCATTATGTGTATCTAAATTGTACCAATAAACTTAAAGAAAAAACCAATAAAACAGAACAAGACTGTGTAAGAGAGAAATGACAGAAAATGGTACTGATGTAGGGACGCTGGATAAAATGGGTTATCTCTCTTCTGAATTGGAGGGAAAGAAATCAAACCTCAGTCCCATTACTGGCCTGGTAAGGAGCACGGGAAACAGCTATATTACCCTAGAGAGTGGGATTCCTTCTCTCACACAAGGAAGGAGCACATAAAGTTACTGGGAAATCAATACAGGACCCAGGTTTGAGTTCCTAAAGTGTGCACTGTCATCAGGCACTGTAAACTGACAGCTCTGATTTCTCCTAACATGGCTCTGGGCTGCGATAGGTCAGTACAGCTGATCTCAGGCCGAGAATCAAAGAACACATTCTTTAGTGATTCTCACTTTCATAGTGGTGCCTCTACTATAAAGATGTAACGGTTGCTTACAGGAAGACATTGGCAAGACTCGGAAGAGGAGAAATACTTCTCACAGACCATACCCAGAAGTAGGGATGATTCTTCCCATTAGTCTGATTATCTGGCATGTGCCCTCTGCTTCCCAGATAAGAGCCACAGACCGGCTTGATCGAAGTGCTGACAGAGACTTTTGATTTTATTTTCTTCTTTTTAAACCTACATTTCCTTCTTCTCAATGTGACAGACCAAGAAAGGAAGCCCACATAGGGAACCTGGTAGTTTGCCCAACATTACCAATTAAAAGGCTTCAGTCTTCTCAATTCTATTTAGATTTTCTTCAAGATGCAAAGACAAATTGTTTATAAATTTCTACAGCAGCCTTAACCTACCTGGTACTATTTATATAATTTACTCAAATTTTGTAAGTTGAACACAGGAATTGAGTAATTAGAATGGCTATAGTATTGCATATAAAGATATATAAAAGAAACGTTGGAACTGAAGTATGAGTAAAGCATATAATGGGTTGTGTTAACATAAATCCAAGGTCTGACAAAGTCCTGACTTCTACTGTGGGTGTGAATTCATTCAAAAAATCCTGAAGGACTTTTTTTTTTTTTCCCACAGAATACAATTTCACATGTCTGCTGTTTTCAGAGCTTGAGGTAGGATTTGTGAACCAAACAGAACAATATCAGTCACATCAACACCAAAACAGTGGGGATAAGGCACAGTTTCTGATGGGGAGGAGCACTGGCAGGAGGATTATGACTGTCCCCATAGTAGGGCAAGATGGTCGTAAGTTAGGGATGAGCTATGTCATAGCCCAACACAGACCTAATATGTGGATGCATCTTCTGAAGACATCTCAAGAATCTACTACCACTGTTCCTCCCAGTCCTGGCCACCTGTAATTAGAAGCTCATGTGAGCAGAGACTGTATCCTACACCCTGAACACTTAGTACCTGGCAGAGGAGGTACTCAGAACACATTTGGAAGCTTTCAGGATTTCCACTTGGCATTCTTGAGATGGTATGGTCCTGGACAAAGCTCATCTACAGCCAGTATCTTCTAACTCTTCCCCAATATGCCATGAGAAGGAAAATTCAGGCGACTCCAAGCCTTGGAATGCAGGGATCTGGAGGAAGAAGGTTGGTCAGGGCTTCCTGCCAGCCAGGTTCCTTATCTGTCCAGCCTAGACACTAGGGCTTTGTAGTAGAAAGCTCCATGTACTTAAATTTGTCTTTCTAATTTGTATCTGATATTTTTCTTGTCTTCCTTCCTCTGAAGGAGAGAAAGAGCACTGCTTCTTCCCTTATCCCTTCCTTGGTAAAACCTTCATGAGCACCATTTTTTATTTTTTAAACAATCTGCTAAATATTATACAAAAGGGGTTACAGCAGAAAACAGAAGCCCTTCTGTGATCTGCAGCCCCAGGAGGGGCTACACATCAGAAATACATGCAGAGATGACTGATGTGTCTGAATTAACCCCATAAGAATAAGGGCATGGAACATTTCCTCTCATATGTATCCCAGAACTAGTTCATCTTGGGCATGCACATGGGGGTCTCCTGGAGCAGCAGGTAGAACTGGTAGGTTTGTTAGCTGTTAGGCAGGAACCATTAGGGTGAAGCCTTTGTGCTTGGGCTGGGGGGAGAAGCTGCTGCCTCCCATGATGATTGCTAACATCTTTCAATTTGTTTCAGATAATGCCTCCAGAGATCAGAAGGAACCAGTCAAACCATCCCAAGTTACTCAGCCTCCCTTCTAGGTGACTAAGAGTAAACTTTGCTCATTAAAATCTTGTTATAATGTTAAATTGTCTGCCCCAGAGGTCTTCTTGCCTGCCCCCTTAAATGTGCAATGTAGGAAGTATGACCTTAACTGTGCTCACTTCTACATGTGATAAGTCTCTCTAGTATGGGTATGTGTAAGTCTCTCCAATAAAACTCCCATGCTTTCTTTGTTCAGGGAGACAATGCTCTGGGACTCAACCCCAATGCTGTTCTTATTTGATGCAATAAGCCTGCTGTCCTGCCTGTATCTTGTGCTTATTGGTTTTGTACTTATACAGGGGTGAATCTACTATGTTCAGTTACATACTGGTGACCCAAATGGGATCGCAGCAGCACTCCCAGGGTACTCTCCTGTGTTGCTGAGGGCAGGTCCCAGGCTGATATGTAAAGGTTCCCTCTTGGCACCTGACTTGCTGGCTCTGCACTGCCGTCACCTGGACAAACTTAGCAGCCACTCTGAATCTTCTTTGAAAGTTCCTTCAGATCAGTAAGTAGTACCAGACTAACAAGTTGGCTGAGCCCCGGTAGGGAAGTACACACAATGATCAGATAGATCTCCACGAAACAGTGAAACATCTTTATTGGGCTGAAGTGGAGGCTTTTCAGGGATACCTGGCTACCAAAATTCTCAGTACAGAAAATTTTACAGATCTACATCAAGGTAAGCAAACAAATAACAAATTCTGAAGGTCCAGAGGGAAATATGGTCTTCTGATATTCTGGAACACCCCCTACTCCAGTCATATAATTAGAGTTTCAATGTGCTGAAATGTTTTTATACTGGACCAAATGTGAATATTACACCCAGGTAGTTGTGGGATTTGCATTCTTGCATTCTGTCTAATGATTTTTGCTAGCCCTTAAGTGGATAGTAAATTTGTCAGCTTTTCATTGCTGGTACAAAATACCTGACATAAATTAAGAGAGAAACAGTTGGTTTATAATTTCAAGAGTTCAGTTCCTGACTTGCTGGCACCAAGGAAGAAATGGCATGTCATGAAAAATGCTTAGCTCATGGCTGCTAGGGAGCCAAGCCAGTAGAAAGAGTTAGAGAGAGAGGAACTGGTTAGGGATAGTATATTTCCTTCAGAGATATATTCCTAGTGACCTACTTCAACTGGGCCCTATATCCTAATAGCTCATTCTCTTATGAACCCATCAATGGATTAACCCAATGGAGATTAACACTTTCAATACTTGCATCATTGGGAGACACTTCCTATTTAAATTGTAACAGCTAGTACAGGCAAAAAGGCATCCATACTAAGGAGAGACTACTAAGCTGTCTCTACCATTGGCAGATGTTTGGTTATTTGCCAATGAATAAGAAACAGATGGTCTTTTTCTTTGCAATATATTATGGCAAACATGATCTAGGAGACCAGAAGAAATGGCCTGAGGATGGGTCCCTAAAGTACAATTCTATTCTGCAACCAGATTTATTCTGTAAGGGAGAGGAAAATATGATGAAATTCCCTACGCAATGTTTTATGGAAAGTATCAGAATGAGGAACTCCAAAAGAAATACAAATTAACATGAATGAAGGTTAAATCTTTGACCGGAAGAGAAATTTATCAGTTTTTGAGTCTTCTGGAGGATGACTACCTTGCTTTACGTTTCCCCAGATCTGGGGAAGGACCTATCTCTCACTGCCACTCAAGGTCTTGCTAAACAAGTGGATAAGCCTGTTTTTGTGCCCTTCTGAGCCTAATCCTCTTTAGTCTCCTAGACTTACACTCAAATATCTCCCTCTTTCTGAAAGCACCACTGGACATGGGACCAATTTCAAACTAGTAAACATACTTTTACCCCCTCAATAGTTCCAGATGGAGAAGAAAATCTTACTTATGCACACATGCATTTTATCACATCTGACTTATACAACTCAGACGCATTAAGGCCAAGGTCTGAGGGCTGACCCAGCAAGATCTGTCACTCTTATAAGGTGATCTTTAGAACTTATAACCTATATGAGCAGATAGATATTCAATTGACTGGACATAGTTTGCTATGTTAGTACAGACTACAAAGGAAGGTGATAAGCAGTATGCTAATCAACCTGGCAACTAGGTTTGACTGCTTGGTGACAGTTGGTCCCAGGCTTCGGGGCAAGCTAGATTGCAGAATTACAGATATGCTCCTTAGAGGGATGCAAGAAGTTAGCAAACTCCCAGTAATTAGAGTAAACAGAGAAATTTAGTGGGGGCCAGATGAAAGTCCTTCAGCCCTATATAGATGGTTGAGAGAATGTCTTCAGACATATACCCCTTGGAATAGTAAGGGGAATAATTGCCAGACAGACCCTAGAGACCTACCTCCTATCTCAGAACACTCCTGATATCTACAGAAAACTCCAAAAGTTAGTTGTGAGTCCAGAAACTAACCCTTCTGAGCTGGTGAACATTGCCTTCAAGGTTTTCAGAGAATAGACAGAAGGTAAAATGAAGAAGCAGGCAGTCCTGTTGGCAATGGCTCTCTAGTCTACTGCAGGTAACCAAGGACAATGAACAAAGCCAGAGCAGCTAAATGTCCCAAACCCCCAACATGGGGCCTATTGGCCACCAGCAAAGTGGCAAAATACATTTTACAAGCAGAAGGGATGTTAGAAGAGGGAATGTCCAAATCATCTCCAGAGAGGACACATGCTTACCTTCTATTAACTTCTGCTTTTAGAAAATGAAGATTGATGAGTCCCAATGGTTTCCTTTTGTGGAGCTACATACGTTGTTGACTATTTAAAAAGGGTACTCTGCTCAGGAGAGAATGTAATATAAAAAGGACATCAAGAAGAGGCGTAATCAAATGGTTTCTTGAGCCTCTAGCCAGTGAAGTGGGTTCAAGGGTTTTAAAACACTCATTTCTATATATTTCTTTGTGCCTCACTGCACTTTTAGAAAGAGATCTGTTAGCCAAACTAAGTGCAACCATTAATCTTTAGCAAGACAGGATGAATGTCTTTTAAGATACATGAGGCTAAGTTCACGGTACTGCTCTATGAAACACTAATAGCACCGAAATCTGTCCCTGAAAATATCCTGAGTCAAGTCGAACCTGGGGGTCTGGGTGAAAGAACATGTGGGGTGAACTATCAGTACCTAACCTAGATAGGTTCTCAAAACAAGTAAGCAGCTGGTATTGAGTGAAACAGTGAACCCTGACACCTGAAGCCATGGTTGAAATCAAGCATGTGCTTGACTAGCCACTCAATTATGGCTTTAATAAGACCCTGTAGGTCTTCCTGTAATACTCCTATATTCCTGGTTAACAAGCCAGGGACAAGAGAATACAGGTGTGTGCAGGACTTGTATGCAACAATGTGCAAGGCATTCATCCTAGTCCTAGGAACTATAGTGTAGTTCCTAGTCCCTACACTATATCAACTACATTACATTGTATTTCCTGGGGGCAGTAAGTGCTGCATGCTTTAGAATTTAAAGGATGCTTTCTTTTGCATCTTGCAAGACTTTGGGTCCCATGAGTTGCTTGCCTTTGGATGGGAGGATCCAAAGACATTGAAAACAATATTGCTGGACTGTGCTTATGTAGAAACTCCCCAACCACTGCTAAAGAAATTGGACGGACTTGAAGGAACTAAGTGTGGAAAGTGGGTCTGTGCCACAGTAGGTGAATGATATTCTAATTGCCAGCCCAACTAAGGAAGCTTCAGATAAAAACACAGTGAAGTTTTCAAGTTTCTTGGTTAAAAAGGGATATGAGCTCTTTAAGGAAAAGTTTAGGTTTCCAAAGAAACAGTAAAATATCTAGATTTTGTAATTTAGTTCAAGGGCCTGGGTATTTAGCTTAGTGGCACAGTGCCTACTGGCAAGTGTGAGGTCCTGAGTTCAATTTCCAGTACCCTCCTAAAAACAAAAAACCCAAATAAACAAACCCAAATAATTTAGCTCAAGGACAATGTAGCCTTCCCCAAGAAAGTAAACTGGCCATTTGCCACTCAGCTCCTCCAAAGACTCAGAATCAGCTATAGGAATTCCTAGCATAATGGACTTTTACCCTGTTTGAAATTTCAATTTTGAGTTAATCATAAAGCCCCTCTTTGACAAGCTTGAGGAAAAAGAGCCCAATTTCTCAGAATGGAATTGAGTGTAACAGTGTAATTGAGCCCTTAACAAGCTTAAAGAGCTGCTGCTGAATGCCCCCACTCTAAGCATAGCAGTTGATGTATTAATACAGATGCTGGGTTCCCTAAGAAGGGTAGTGGCCTATTTCTCTAAACAATTAGATACTGTTATCTCAGGGATAGTCACCATGCTCAAAGGGCAGTGCTGCAACCTTTCTATCAGTAAAAAGGCAGAAAAACTATAGTATAGGGCAGATGCTAACAGTCTGGACTCACATCAAGTCTCAAGTGGAGACCAAAGGCCATCACTAACTCACAAATGGCAGGATGCTATGGTATCTAGCTCTGTGGCTAGATTCTCTCCCTATAACTCTAAAACTGTGTCAAATACTTAACCTAACCACTCTGCTGCCTAGATCGCAAGAATCTTTTAGTACGTGATTGCTTGGAACCAAAAGAAAGGAATAATGAACAGAAAAGAATAATGAACAGAAAACACTAGGAACAATGAACAGATGAGCCTTGCCAAATGCTGAAGAAGTACAGTTTGTAGTCAGGAGCAGTTCTGTAATTAATTATCAGTGTTTGGCTAGATATGCAGTGATCTCTCTCCATGAGACTACTGAGGCAACTTCCCCTACCAGCAAAACTCTGGCTTGAAAAGTTGAAATAATAGCCTTGACTTAGACATTGAAATCAAGATAAGGGAGAACATTAATTGAATATACAATTCCAGATATGCTATTGATGGTCCATGCTCACAGACAAACTGCAGTTTTCCTCAATGCCAACAACCAAAAAATGAAATAAGGAAAAGTTGTCAGACTACTCCAGGCAGTAAACGACCCTAAGAAAGTAGCTGTTATATACTTCACAGGGCATCAGATGGGATATTCAGAAATAATAAAAGGAAATCATGCTGCTCACATCATAGCTAAATGTGTGGACTTGTCTTGAGAGATCTTCCAGCTGCCTTGGATTCCCTGTCTCCATGAAAATGCCTTCTACTCAGAAGTGGAGGGAGCAAAAAGGGGCAGCTTCTAAATGTTTCCTGTCATGAGGGGTGGACCACAGAGAAGCATGAAAAGGTCTGCTTGTGGAAAAGGGTGGCGTAGGTAATTAAAGATACCTGTAATTTAACTCATTATGGAGAAACTATACAACTGGTTTCCTGAAATAATAAGACTCTCGGGCTTAAAGAAGATCATCACTAAACAGAGCAATGTGATTTTTGCCAACAAAATCACATTCAAATGAGGCTGCCTGTACTCTGTTGGTGGGAGGGGGGCAAATTATGCACATGTTCCTAGTAGAGGATCCACAAGTGGATTTTACATTTGTGCCAGTGGTTCCAGAAGGATTTAAATATCTCTTCATGTGCATACTTTTACTGAGTGACAGAAGGTGTTGCCTGCAGGACAGAAAAAGTGGAAGTTATAAGAAGACATCTAAAGAAAATCATCTGAGGTTTGGACTTAGTCTATCCAAAGTGACAATGGACCTACTTTTGTCTCAAAAACAGCAGCCGAAGTTCCCCAGATGCTTCAGATACAATGAAATGACATACATGTTGGAGACTTCAGTCCTCTGGCAAGACTGAAAAGGCCAATCACACGCTCAGTATTACCTTGACAAACTGCCAAGAAGCTCAAGAAAACCAGATGAAGTTTTTATCTGCAGCTTTGACTCAAATCACAAAGGGAAGCTCAAGTTCAGATGTCACATGCAAGATCCTTTCTAGGGGGAGCTACCTCTGACGTGGACCCTGATGAGAGACTTAAGTGGCAATGAAAAACATAATCAACCTAGGGCTGGAGATGTCTGCCCTTGACAAATATGTAAACCTCAATTTTCCTTCTATAGAGATGAAACTTTACCCCTGTGAACCAGAGGTACTGGGTATTTAAAAACCTAGAAGTCAGGGTCCCCTTAAGCTTAAGACCCAAATTGGACAAGGTATTAATTTCACTGCTTACTCTATTGTTAAAACTGCAATGTATACCTTCTTGGATTTATTTTACACCTGGGTAAAAAAGGGTCCAGGAACAGCAGCAAACTTATGTGAGCCAGGGAATGTCTTCTATGTGAACCAGGATCAGGACTCTCACTGAACTGATAAGTAGAGTGTATGTCATGGTTTAGACCTGAAATGTTCTCCAAATCCTCATATGCTGTAGGCTTGGTCCCAAGTTTAGCAATGTCAGGGGAAGAGTCTTTGGGAAGTGAACCAGGATGTGATAGAAATGTTAGGAGACAGGCCTAAAGTAGGTCACTGGAGGCATGTCCTTGAAAGATGTTTTTTGTCTCACACCCCCACCTCCTTCCGGCTACCATGAGATAAGTGGCTTTGCTCCATCCACTATGTGCTCCCCATTGTAATATTCTGCCTTACCACAGGCCCAGAAATAATGGAGTCAAGTAGCTATGAACTGAAACCTCTGAAAATGTGAGCCAAAATAAATCTTTCCCCCTTTAACTCGATTTTCCTAAGTATTTTGTCAGTGATGGAAACATGACCAATGAAAAAGCTAAGCAATGAGTGACCTTTTTGTCCTATTCTCCTGGTTGGTCTGTTTGCCTAACTGTATTTTAGAAGACAATGCCCTAAGACTATACGATTTCATCCATATTACTACTGCCATAATTATCTATTCTTAGCTACATTTTGCCATTCTCTTAGGAACTAACTAGTATGATTCTGTTTATAATACTGCTTTTTCCACTTGTGTATTTGTATGGAAAGATAACTCTATAATTAAGATCTCTAGACCCCTGGATAAGGCAGGAAATTTGACTGCTGGATATGTCACCTATAACCTATCTGGTTTCAAAACCAATCTTCTATTTGACCTATAACTATTTCATAGTTCCTAACTTCACTAGGTGATATGATAAAAAGATACCCACAGTAATATACTGAATAAAGAGTAAGGATAATCCCTCAAAATACCATGTACCCCGCCCCTTGTTTTTTCTTAACTCTTTCACAGAAAAGCTAGTTTTGCCATATATCAAGTTATGAATTGGCATGAACCTAATCAACAAACCATTTAAAATAGCACTTTCCAGTAACAGTTTAGCTAAACTCTATTTAAGGGAAAGCCAACATTAGGGGGCTCCTGAAACCTTCTCTTTTATTTTGTCTATGAACCTTTCCTTTTGTTTGGTCTATAGAAGATTCAATAATTGGGACAAGGAGTCCACACTTCTTATGTTATAAATATTCAGAGTCTGTTTGATTACACTGGACTCTTTTTATCTTGTTTCCCAAACCTCAGAGGTTTGAATTTTCCCCTAAGTTTTCCCCTAAGACTGAAAGCTTATCTTAAAATACTTGTTTGTTTGTAAGGATTTTGAAGGACCCTCATGGGCATAAGCATGCCTGATACTTGAAGAATTGGGAATACTTGTCTGTTGGGCTACCTGGACATACCTGTTTCTAGACACCATTCCCAAGAAACTAGTCATCTTTCTAAAATTATTCTCAATTACTAAGAGCCTTCTAACTGTATGCCTGAATATAGGAAGATGGATTTTGGTATATATTTGGTAGAATTTTCTTGCCCTGGAGGGAGGGAGGAACCCATAGACATGATTAGAAATATGTCTACAACCCTTAAAACTAAAGCTAATGAACAAGTAGAATCCTTAGTTAAGGTAACACTTGATAACCAAACTGCCTAATACTATATCCTGGCTGATCAAGGAAGGGTTTGTGTTATCACAAATATATACTTCCTATTAGGTTTACATTAACACCTTTGCTAAAGCAGAAATTTACCTTGAGAAGATTCAGAAACAGGTGTCCTGGCCTCTACAGATATCCCCAGAAGCACCAGGATAAATGACTAGTGCTCTAGACTATTTTCCTGTATACCACAGGGAATTAAGTAAGTGTTTTCTGGGCTACTCAAATTCAAAATGTCCATTTTACTGATGTGACTTGTGATTTATGTCATAAAGTACTTTAATATGCTATAGTAAAATGATGGCAAAGGATTTTCAAACTATGGTTTTAGAGACTACCTACATGATCCTAAAACCTACCATGTTTTGACATCAAAAGGGTTTTACTTCTCTAACTCAGGGAGGATGTGATGAAGTCATCATTCAGCAAGAAGCAGTTATTCAAAAATGACCCCCATCTCTAAACCCCTGAGCAATGAGGACTAAAATGTCTCCGGGAGAATTTTGTTAGCTGGTGGGCAAGAAAAGTGCATGTGCTTGTCGGGGAGAAGCTCCTGCCTCCCATGATAACTGCTGGCATCCCTTTAAGAATTGTTTATTTCAGATAAGGCCTTTCAGAGAAGACCATGAAAAACTTGTTTAAGCCAGACCAAGCCACCCAACTCCCCTTCTAGGTGACTTAGAGTAAGCTTTGCTCATTATAATCTTGTTATAATGATAAATTCTCTGCCCTACAGACATTCTTATATGCCATTTTAGAAAATGCAATGTATGAAGAAGTAAGATTTCTAACTGCTTTTCCACTTCTACATGTGATAAGTCTTTCCAGTATGAATATATATAAGCCTCCCCAATACAATTCCCTTCTTTTGGAAAGACACTGCTTTTGAGAGTCATATCCAATGCAGGTATCTCTTTATTTGCTCCAAGTAATAAACTTTTCCTCATTATCTTCTGGTCATGCTTACTGATTTATAGGGATTGGGAAGGGGTCCACTATTCAGTTTCAGGCTCGTATACATATGAAAACCAGGAAGCTGGCCTGGGCATGGTGGTGCATACTCAGAATCCCAGCACTCCAGAATCTACAGCAGTAGAATCACTGTGAATTCCGAGGCTAACTTGGGTTACATAGTGAGCTCAAGGCCAGCATAAACTCCATAATGAGACACTGTCTCAAAAAAACAAAAAATGAACAACAAAAAATCACACCCAGGAAGTCAAAAAATTTTAAATTTGACAAATTTATTAATGTTTTCAAAAGTTCTTTTTCTATAGTATTTTTATATATATTCAACTAAAAAAAATCATGTTAAAGCTTTAAAAGGCCCAATTAAAAATATCTGATGAGTGGGCCTATGCTGAACAATATTTGAATAAGTGATTATTAAAAAGAAAACACCTGTGCAGGCAAAGAGAATTTTGAAGAACTAATCAAATTAAAACTTGCGATGTCTATGTAGTATCTGTATGGCTAAAAATGCAGACCCATAACTTCATGACAATTTTAAACAGCTTTATAAAGAGGTTAAACAAAGTTCTGCCTTCTTCAGGAATATCCTTAAAACTTAAAAACTAAAGTTCATTTCTTTAGATGAAACATTACAAGTTTGTTTTTAAAAATTAGGAATTTAAAATATAGGTTGAAAACAAATACTCTTAGTCTTGTCACATACTGCACAGTGATGCACATACTGGAGCTGATGCTTACTGGGTTGGGCAAAGGATCTGAACACATACTGCCTGGCAAGCAGGGCATTCTTGGCCTCATGAGCCTGCATGCTTCTGGCCTTTGTTTTCTCAATGCTAGAATAAGCGGCCAGGATTAACCACACAAGGAAACTCTAAGATCCTGATTTTATTATAATATAAATTATATATAATTTGGATACCTGAGAGCAAAAGTCAGCAACAGCCCTCAACCACAGAATGACTTATGCATTTTTAAATGTTATTAAATATTTAAATGTTGCTTTAAATGTGTTGCTGTACGCATTTTAAATGTTGATCCAGATAACTGGATCACTGGGGCACTATACTCACAGGTGAACTAACTGCTGCTAGAAGAGTCCTGATCAGAGGTGGGTCACTGGGGGCATAACCTGGAAGGGTATATTCTTTTTCCTAGATGGCTCCTTCTCTTTTTGTTTCCTGGCTGCCAATGGATAAGCAGCTGTCCTCTGCCAGGCCCTTTCATCATGCTGTTTCTGCCTTAGAGCCAGCTGAATTTGGACTGAACCTACAGGAAACTGTGAGCCAAATAAATCTCTCCTTTCATTTGTAGGTGTGGGTTATTTCGTCACAGTAACTGAAGAGTGACAAAGACAGGGAAAACCATATGTGGTCTGCCAATCCTGAAACATTTACTAGCTTGTCCTTCATAGGAAAAGTTTACTGACCCTTGCCTTAAGAGGATGGACATTAATTGGAAATTCTTTTCTATGAAGGCAAGAAAGTAATGTTGGCTAAAATAAAATAAAATACAATAAAAGGGTTCAAGCCAAGTGAAATCCACTGAAGACAGCATTAGGAACTAGAAAAGCATGGATAGTGCTACTTGTGCTAAAGCAATGAAGACACAAGCTGGGGCCAACTGATTAGTAACTATGGCAGAGATCTAGCTTCGAATGTCACAAAATGAGAATGGCAGGTGGCTCAGACCAATGCTGCTACACACAGGGTTATAGGTTACAAACTGTAAAATTCAAGGAGGCCTTAGTCTCATCATCACCATTGTGATTAGCACCAACTCCCGCACTAGAGTGTATAACCTGCACAGCTGTACACAGAAACCCTGGCTTGGGCTACCTGTGGTATTTCACAATTGAACTTCCCACATGATGACCTGAAGTAGTCTGGCATGGCTTTTCTCATTTATAACTTTGAAGGGTATATTCTTTTTTATGTCAGTGGGCTCCAACTGAGTTTATGTAATACTTCATCAGGACTACTATACCTGTTTGGTGGCCACCGGAAGTTGGTTGTTGTGTCCCTGGCCACTGGAACAATAGTGGTCATCTGCAATTGTAATCTGTTCATTCTCCTCAGCCTCCAGCTGGCTTTGGTTGAAACGCAGGGAACCTTTTAGAATGTCTTTGATCTATTTTCAAATTAGAAGACAATAAATATAAGATGAAGGAGTTTGTGTTTTAATGCTGGCTGAATCATACATTCTAATATAGTAAGATTCCCTTTATCCATTGTTTCAGCTCTTTGTGGTCCAATGCAGTTTAAAAATATCAAAGAGAAAATTCTAGAAATCAATGATTTCAATTCTGGAAATAAAAGAGTTATGTACCATCTTGAGTAGCATGATAAAACCTCTTCCTATCCCATTTCAACCTTCCTAGAATTCTTTGTCCACAGTATCCATGCTATAGTTATATCAACTGTCACAATATCACTGTACTTTTTTTAAGGTCACCGTGTGTAGTGGCCAAACACTACATACATGCCTATGTCATTCATCTCATTTCATCTCTTCAAGTAGTCATTCTGTCATCTCATACCATCACAAGGCAGGTAAATTCAATATAATAAAAATTTTTGAGAACACATTTACAAAACTTTTATTACAGTTTGATGTTACAATCATTCTATTGTTACTTTATTGCTATGTCCAATTTATAAATTAAAGCTTATCCTAGGTTTACATATAGGAATACATATAGAGTCCTATCCATTGTTTTAGACATGCACTGGGGGCCCTGAAATCTATGCTCTGTAGGTAAGGTGGGAATACTATTATACAAATATAAACATTTTACTATGAGAAATAATGGACAACCCCTCCCACTGATTTTATCAAGGCTAAAGATTTAGCAAGGACCAATGAAAATTTTAAGGCATTAATGGTCAGGTTCTCCCATCGTCAAACATGGGTATCACATCCCTGAAAGTTACCTTAAAGAAGTAAGCACCATTAACCTAAAAGCCAGCCCAGGTGAGCAGCCTCATCTACTAAACTGGCTCCACTAGGGCTGGAGCTATCCATCACATAGGCAGACATTTGGGAAAAGTACACTCCTTCTCATTGACATTTGTGTGACCTATTTAGACCTGTAGGGTTTAGGTAATTTTGGTTTTTGAGGCTTTGAGACCTGCTATGGGTAGTGATTATGACTCTAAGGATATACATTTATCTGTGAATGAATGAATGACTGAGCATGATGTTGGGACATACCACAATAGGTCTGGATAAGTAAGAAAGAGAATGGGGTTTGGTAAGAGGAAGGGGAAAATGAGAAATGTAAAACTCATTTGGGTTAAAAGCTAGTCAGACATAATTACTAGAAGGAGCAAGGGGAAAAAATAAGCAGAGATTTGGAAGGGGCTCTACCTGGGAGGATAATGAAGATAATATTACTGGTTGCAATATTATAGTACACATCCTCTAAGGAGCCTGACCCAGGGTAGATACCAAATGGGTGGCCTGCAGGACATAATAATGTTAGAGCAATGCACATACCTGTTTTAATCCTGCCAGGGACACCAGGATTTGGTCTTCTTTTTCCAGATTTTCTTGTAAAATCACATCTTGAATATTTACTGAAAATAGAATGACATTTTATAACAAATGCTCTGAGTATAACTTACATGTCACATCGTAACTTTAGACAAGCTTGGGAATTTTTCTGCCAAATTTCATAGCAACTATCACATCAAGAATGCTCTCTCTGTAAACTGCAGATGGGAAGTAGGGAAGGCAGCACTAACCATACTAGAGTATGTAGCTGTCCCCTCAACAATGCAGAAATATGCTTAAATCATGACATATATGTCTTTACTTTCAATGAGGAACTGAGCACTTTTTGCTAAAAAGTGATGTGGCCAATAGCAAGAAGCATTCATTCAATCTCAGGAGGAAGGTTTTGTAGCTCAAGCTTCCTACACTGCCTAATAGTTCAACAGTGTTAGTTCACTTCTGTAAAGGCTAGTTTCTCTCACATGACTCAAACTAATATAAAAATTATCTTTATGGATTTGTAAATGATATTACCATTTCAAGACAATAGAAAAACAAAAGGACAAAAGGTACCAGAGGAAATCCTTAGATGCTGATGCCCATGGAGTTGGCATGCTTTAACTCAATATATAAACTGGAGCTGTTTCTGTCTCCAGACGACTCACACTCACATTACGAGTCTTTCCTGCAGCCCTAACCTAAAGGACCTGCTGTGCCAGCTTCTGACTCTCAGGCTTGGCATCCCATTCAGTTGCAAAATGATGCACTGCAAATGGTCATTAGCCTCCATAACCCCAGAGGACATGTATAGCCTTGCCAAGGATTGTGGCTTATTGGGGTTGGACTATTAGGAGAAGTAAAAACCCACTCCCCTGGAAATGTACAAGAGGATGCTTTGGGGGGCAGGAACAAACAATTAAAACATTTTAAAAATACTGATAGTCACATCCATTAGAGAGTTGCTACAATACATGTGTTCATACTTCATAAACATCATCTGCATTCTTTCCTGTGGCCTTAAAACACATGTTCCATTTATAATACCTTATATGGTATATGGTCTAAGTCATTCTTTAACATCATTCCAGTCTCTACCTGTGACTCTCAGAGTTCACGGTTGATTCCTAATAGCCTCCTAATAGCCTGCTTACCTGCTGCTCATAGCCCGAGGCAGAGCCATCAGCACACCTGGCCTGGCAGCTGTTTCCAAGTCTATGCAGAACAGCTTCTCCATTTTGTTACTTTCTGCTTCAGTGCTGCCAACCCAACAAAAGTAGCTTCAAAGTTACTTTCTCATTCTATCATAGCAACTATTTTAGTGTGTCATAACCACTTATCATCTTACATCACTGCATGTATATGGTGGCTTGTTGTCGATCTCCCACAACAGGCTAAAACTTTGAAAATGTTATTGGTAAGGAATGTATTTTTAGCCCTTGGGATAGTATGTAGTGCATTATAGATACACAATAGGTATGTATTGAATGAATGAAGAATAAACGAGCATGGAAACGCACCTAAGGAACTTGCATTTCACAACACCGTTATTCTAAATATTTCCAAATGCTATTTCTAGTAAGGAGCAAAGCAAGGGCTGATTCCATCAACACACTTCCAGCCTGACACTAAAAAGTTTACCAAAATCCTCAGAAAGAATAAATCTATAAACCATAAGTCAAGTCCTCTTCCATATAGCAGCAGGAAAACAGCTTTTATTTATTTTGAAAACCTGACTGTTTTTCTTGGCTGATAGAAAGTCCTACCCCAAAACAAGAAAGCAAGTTGAACAGGAACAGAATAAGAGATATAATTATAGAGCAATTTTTTTTTTTTTGCTTTTCTTGAAAGCCTGTAACACTTTGTTTTCCCTTAATTAAAAAAAAAAGAATCCATTCAACAAGATAGAACAACTTAACTGAACAAAACTGACAAGAACCAGTTCGGAAGGTCTTGAAATAGGCTACTTTTAAAGCACAGCTATGAGGGCCTGAAGAGTGGTGGAGATAACAGCATCCAGAAGTCGGGTGGCTTGGCAGAAGAGTGGGTTCTGACCCCACTGAACTGAGGGGGTAGGGACCAAAATTCTCTATTCGTGCTGGGCCAATTGGGGTACCAGGGATAACTTCCAGTTCATGACAGAAAGCTCAACCAATGGAGGCAGGAGCACCAGGACACCTGTAGGAAGCATACAGAACTTCTTGGGCCCAAGGAACTAATGGAAAGTTGGGTGCTAGAAGTCATACCCACAAAGGAGGGGACTAACAAAATGGGGAAGGCTGCAGAGCCCAAATCTGAGTTGTTTTCAGTTGTCAAGTTTAAGTCCTTGGACTGAGACTCATGAGAACTGAACTTCACAGCAGTATTTCTACACACCAGGACTTAGGAATATAGATTATTATTTTAACATAGAGGTACTTTCTACACAAGATCTTACAATATCATGCTGGAAATATTCCTTAAAAATTTGTTAGTCAGGAAGTATTAGCCAGCTTTTCTCAGATGCCCTCTTTTGCTGTGAGCTTCCTACTCAAGAATGGCAGTGGGGACCCTGGCAGTGGTAAGATGAGAAGGGGAAGTAGAGAAGCCAGGTGTGTTAGGAAGACAGAGCAACGGATACTGCTTGTCTTTCTTTTCCTCTAGAGTTCTCAGAGCATGAGCAACTATGGAATCTAGTTTCTCACTACACAATGACTCTAGGCCTAAAGAGGTGGCAGAACTGCTAGTGGGCTGCCCCTCTAACCTTCTACTCCTTCCTCATCAGCACAACAGATATCATTCAGTGCAGCACAGTAGGAGTGTGCCTATCCTTGCAGCTGAGTTGGTCATATGACACAGCTCTGGCCAATCTGAAGTATAAAAGAAGATCCTGGCTAGAGATTCTGGGAAAATTTCTTGTAGGGGGACTCAGTTCATGCCTTCTGGGATTTTATCCTACACTCATCTGCATGTCTAAAATGCTGGTGGGAGTTCTACAAATCACCTTGCAAGTATGTGGATGAAGATAAAGTTTATGTAGAAGCCTGGGACACTTTTCAGATCTGCCATACCTATATGGACTGCTTATCTTTGGGTTTCTTTCTCTTGAGGAAAAAAATATAAACTGATTGTTTATCCCACTGTTCTCTTCACCCCACAAGCTTATACTATTAGCAGCTCTTAGTTTCCTAGGACTGCTGTAGTAAATTGCCTCAAGCTCAGAGGTTTAAAACAATAGAAATTTATTCTTTTACAGTTCTACTCAAAGTCAAGGTGTTGCCCATGCCCTGAAGGTTCTAGAGATAGTTCTCCCTTGATTCTTACTAGCAGTTGTCAAAAATGTTTGGTATTGAAAGGACTATGCCTTGCAAGGCATTATGATAGTGGAGGTGGGATCAAAGATGTTTACTTTAAAGCCACTTTCTCCTTCCCATTTGACAACTTCCTTTTTCCCTTTTCCAGTGGTGCAAAAAAGGCTCCAATCAGCCCCTTGTGCATCATCAAATGCCCGCCCTAAGCACCTGTCAGAGTTTATAAATATATCCCACAGCCTGCTTTCTGGTAGAAGAGACAAACTGGCTATAGTCAGGCTCCTCTCTGCATCCTTAGAATAAAGTCTACTTTTTGCTTATATTTTTCTCTTTTATTGCGCCGAAAACCTATGATTTATGGTGCCGTGACTCGGATAGCAGCGTGAGTGGCTCCTGTGGTCCTCCCAGTTTGAGCCCCTCTTCCCCCGCTAATCCATGGACCAGACTGTATCTTGGATTAATCCTTCATTTTCAACACACGAGAGCTGCTCAACTTGTCGCTGCCCGAGAACACCACCAGCCTGATTTACCACAGGTGAGCCAATTTAAGTCCGGGGATTTCTGTGACCGTGGGCTGGGCCCACACCAGACTACCCATTCTGTCCCGGGGCTAAGACAATAGTTCTCACGTCCTTGGACGGTCTGAGGCAGAGCTGTTACTCTAGTCCTTGGGATCCTGACTGGTGCCTTTGGTGACGGCGATGGTATCGAGTTGGTGCCTTTATTTAAATCATGCTTATAAAATAGATGACGATCTGTTTTGTTAAGTGTGATCTGAGACAATTTTCACGCCCTTGGGGGTTTCCCTGATGCAAAATTGTTTTTTTTGGGCTCACTTTTAATTGGACAAATGGGGAATATTATTTCCTGTCCCCCCAAAAACACAACTCTGGGGTGCCTGTTTCATAGCCTTGGTGCCTTTGGCCTAAAAAAAGATATTAAATCTTTTACTGCTAGGAGGCATGGCTGACCTACAAGCTTAATGGTAGCCCATGGCCTGAAGGGGGAATGCTCGACCCCTCTATTTTAAAAAGTTCAGATGAGTACTGCTATACGGCAGACAAGTTAGCAGAAATTCCATATATAGAGGCCTTCATGTCCCTAAAGATGTGCTCTTCTCTCATTAAATCATGTACGGCAGCTCAAATATTTCTAGCTAATTCTACTACACTAGAAATCCTCCCCTCTTCTCCTATAGACCTTCTAGACGACGTGCCTCCTGTCTTTACTCCCCCTCCTCCATATCCCAAAGAACAGACCCCACAGCCTTCTCAACCAAAGGTTTCCGTATGCCCTGTACTGCCCTCTTCTCCTCCCTCCCCAACAGCAGCCTCTAATCCTTACCTTAGTCTCTCTCTCCAGTCTCCAACTTCTCAATTTCCCCCACCCGAGCAGTCTGTTCAGTCAGATGGTTCTTTGTCTCCTATCCCGCATCACCGTTCTCCCCATTGGCTCATCATATGTGGTCCCATGCACTCCAACCTTCCAGCAGGCTATGTGATTCTTGCAAACCTTCTTGTTACAGCTCACATGGAGGACAGCCGCCATCTTGGGGCCCTCCGCTTTGTGGTAGTGCGCCACCATCTTGTGAAGGGTCTCAGGGCCAATGCGCACCACCCTGTGGCCCCTTGTGTGATCAGCATCAACCATCTTGGTGCAGGTCACATGATGGCTAGTTGCCATGTTGTGCTCCCTCACTGTGTTATCGGCAGCAGCTAAGTTGCTGTGGGTCGCGCAGTGACCTGCCAATAGCCTATGCTTCCTCATTGCATGGTGACGAGCAGCTGTTTTGTAGCCAATCACTGAGTAATTGCCCACACTTGCCTGCCGGACGGTTGGCTGCTAGGTGGCCCTCTACCCCAAGGTCTTCTCAGTCTTTGCTCCCATTTTGGGAACAGGCTGGCCCCGAGGGGTTAGTTAATATACATGTCCCTTTCTTTCTCTCTGACTTATCTCAGATTAGCCATAAATTAGGTTGCTTCTCTGTTGACCCATAAAATTATATTAAAGAATCTGAATTTATAACTAATTGCTGTGATTTACATTTCAAGGATATTTATGTGATTTTGAACAGCACCCTCAGCTCACAAGAGTGAGCTCAGCTGTGGCAAGCAGCTCAAGAAGAAGCTGATTGCAGACATAAGGTAAATACTGCTGAGAATAACCCTGGGCCTACTGCAGTGCCTGAACAGGATCCTAACTGGAATTACCAAAAGGAAGAAGGTTTGTATAAAATACATAAGATGACTGAATGTTTAATTGTGGGCCTTAATAAAATTGCTCACAAACATACTAACTTATAATAAACTTTTAGAACAGGTCTAGGAGGCTAATGAAAATCCAGCTGTGTTTCTAAATCAGCTTAGGGAACACCTTAACTAAGTTTACTAATGTAAACCCAAACTCTCATGAAGGGACGATCGTTGTTAAGTCTTATTTTATTTTTCAGTCTGCTCTTGATATTAATGCAAAATTACAAAAGGTAGAAAATGGCCCTCAAACCTCACAAGGAGACTTTCTTAAAATAGCTTTCTGTGTTTTCAATAACAGAGAAAAAACTCATAAAGAGGAAAAAGAGGCACAAAAAACAAAATTGCTAAGTATCAATCTCATCTCTTAGCAGTGGCACTTGGGGCTCCCAAGACAGGAAAGCCAAAACGAGGTGGGCTGCCCAAGCCCTTCCCAGATCATGCTTCAAGTGCAACAAAGAAGGACATTGGGCAAGAGAGCGCCCTAATCCTGGCGTCTCTCTGGGGCCCTGTCCCCATTGTAATCTTAAGGGCCACTGGAAGTGACTGTCCTAGCTGCTAGAGAGTGGGTAACCCATCCTCTAACTCCTTGCCCTCACAGGAGGTTTCATCACCACCAGATTCATCGCTGACTGATCTACTTGGACTTGCTGCTGAAGACTGACGGAGCTCAGGGCCCATAGCCCCCACCAAGGTATCCTTCTTGGAGCCCTGAGTCTCACTGGAGGTCTCAGGTAACACACTATCTGTACTTGTAGACATGGGGGGCGACTTACAGTATACTTCCTGAATTTTCAGGCCCATGTATTAAGTTCTCAGTCTCTGTAGTGGGTGTTGATGGCCAGCCTACACAGCCTCTGCAGACAGGGCCTATTCCATGCAGGTTCCAGCCTCTCTTCTTTACCCATAGCTTCCTAGTAATCCCAACATGTCCCACACCCCTTCTAGGTAGAGATCTTCTTCAAAAGCTTAATTTTTACTTTACCTTCTCTCTGCCCACAGCTCTAGTCCTCCAGACTTCCTCACAGTGAGCCGCAAAGTCATCCCCTCCCCTTCCTCCTTCTCTGGTAGATGCCATAGTTTGGCATATCTCCAATCCCACCTGAGCTACCCATGCCATGCCTATTTTAATTCGGCTCAGGGATCCTTCAATTCTTCCTTGCGTTCCCCAATATCCCATAGCTCCCAAACATTTACAGGGACTTAAACCTATAGTTAAGCGCCTTTTAGATAATGGTTTTCTTAAACCTACCCATTCACCCTATAATACTCCCATTCTCCTGGTACTCAAACCTGATGGGTCTTATTGTCTAGTACAGGACCTTAGGGTAATCAATAGTGCCGTTACCTTAGGGTAATCAATAGTGCCGTTACCCCAATCCACCCAGTGGTGCCAAACCATTATACCATGCTCTCTCACATCCCTCCCTCCACCACTCACTTTACAGTTACAGATCTTAAAGATGCCTTTTTAAGAATTCCCCTATACCCCAATTGTCAGGATTTCTTTGCGTTTACATGGAGTGATCCAGATACTCTCAGGTCTCAACAATTTACTTGGACAGTACTCCCCCAAGGGTTCAGAGGTAGTCCTCACTTCTTTAGCCAGGCTCTTGCAGCTGACCTTGCAGAACTTGATCTCAGACCTAGCACTCTCCTTCAATATATAGATGACCTTCTGTTATGTTCTCCATCCCATACATTAGCCATACAGCAGTCAGCTAGTCTCCTTAGCTTTGCCAGTCGGGGGTACAGGGTCTCTCCTGCTAAAGCCCAAATAGCTTCGCCAAAAGTCAAATATCTAGGTCTCTCTCTCACCCCTACCACTCATTCCATCACTACAGATCATAAGGCAATTCTTCAAGATCTCCAGGTGCCCACAACTAAACAACAGGTTTTATCTTTCCTAGGTTTAGCTAATTTCGTTTGTCTCTGGATTCCTAACTTTGCAGCTCTAGCCCAACCCCTCTACAAAGCTTCTAAGGGCCCCCTATCAGAACCCCTAGATCCCACTATGCCCATACATGCCTCCTTTCATAAACTGAAAGAGGCTCTCCTAAGTGCTTCAGCCCTTACCTTTCCTGACCCCACCCAACCTTTCACTCTATATACTACCTCTCAGGACCACCACTAGGACACAGAAAGGGACTTTCTTTTCAAGTGGTAGCCTACTTGTCAAAGCAGTTAGACAACACAGTAAAAGGATGGGCACCTTGTCTCCGAGCCCTTGCAGCTGTAGCCCTCCTGACACAGGAAGCTAAAAAGTTTACATTAGGTCAGTCTATTACCATACACTCACCTCATCATTTAAGTGAGCTTATCTCACATAAGGCACTCCCTGCCCTGATGACCCCTTCTTGCCTTCAGCAGGTACATCTAGCCCTCTCTCAGGACCCTTGTATCTCTATTGCAACTAGTGGTTCTCTTAATGTGGCAACTTTGCTTCCCACCTCAGAGGGCCACCCTCACCATGACTGTATTGAGGTCTTAGAGATAACTCCCACCCCTTTCCCTCACATTAGTAGCACACCCCTCTCTTTAGCCTTTGACACATGGTTCATAGATGGCAGTTCAACAAACACAGACAGCCAAAAGAGAGCAGGATACACAATAGTTAACCAGTCAAAAGTTATAGAGGCTAATCCACTGCCACCTGGGACATCTTCCCAGAGGGCAGAACTTATTGCCCTTACAAGGGCTCTTATACTAGCAAAGGACAAAGTCATAAATATATACTTTCAAAATATACATTTAGCATTTTACACTCCCATGCCTCTATCTGGCAAGAAAGGGGTTTCATTATCTCTCAAGGAACCCCCATCATCAATGCACCTCTTATCCTTAAACTCCTAGAGGCAGCACTACTCCCAAAGTAGGCAGCAGTTATTCATTGCAGGGGACACCAGAATTCTGCAGATCCCATTGCTCAAGGCAATGTCTTTGCAGATACATAAGCCAAGTTAGCTGCACAAAGGCCTTGTCCTGCTCATCTTCTCCCATCAGTCCCAAACAGTCTGCCTCAACCTAATTATTCACCAGAGCAGCTACAATCACTTCATTAGCCAGGTTACACACAAAACACTCAGGGATGGATTTTCCAGGGACCAAAACTTGTTCTCCCAGATCAGCAGGCCTTAGACATCATCACTGACTTACATAACTGTTTCCATATAGGATCACAGGCCCTATACAGACTCTTAGCCCCAGTAGTTATACATCCTTCTCTGAGGGCTATCATTCTTCAGATTACTCACACCTGTCATCTCTGCACTAGGACCTCTCCTCAGGGACACATAGCAGCTCCTTCCTTCCCTACTCATCAATTTTGTGGACACACCCCTGGTCAGGACTGGCAGGTAGATTTTACACACATGCCTTACCACAAAACTCTCAAACATCTTCTTACCTTTGTTTGTACTTTTTCAGGATGGATAGAAGCCTTTCCCACAACCAGGGAGACTGCTGATGTAGTTACTAAAGTCCTGTTACAGGAGATCATCCCAAGATTTGGTCTGCCTCAGAGTATCCAGTCAGATAATGGTCCAGCCTTTATTTCTCAAATCACCCAACAGGTATCCTCAAGCTTACACATCACCTGGTACCTACACATTCCATACCATCCACAATCCTCAGGAAAAGTAGAAAAAGCAAATGGCCTCATAAAAACACACCTCACAGAACTTATTTTAGAACTACACAAACCTTGGCCTCAACTTCTGCCCCTAGTCTTAGCCAAGCTCAGGGTACTTCCCTGGGCTCCTACATTTTTAAGCCCCTTTGAACTTATGTATGGCAGGCTGTTCTTACTCTACAATCTTCCTACCTCCCAAAGTCTTCCTCCTTTTGCTGACTACATCCCAATGCTCTCCTTCCTCCGACACTTGTTGCAACAACATGCTTATCTCTGCCTTCCCCAACCCTCTGAAGGGACAAAACCAGACCCTCCCATATCCCCAGGAGATCTAATTCATCTCAAATGTTCTAAATCCACAGGACTACAACCAAGATGGAGCAGCCCCTACCTGGTCTTCTTGGCAACCCCAACAGCAGTCAAAGTTGCTGGACTTCCCTCCTGGTTTCACATCACTCAAGCTAAGTGGTGCCCTCCCAACCCTGAATCCTGAGTGGTCAATCTCATCTTCTGTCACCTACCCGTCTCTGTCTCACCAAGGCCTCACAGCCACAACACTCAGGCTAAGTCATGTTTTGCTATCTAATTTGGTTTCTAATCCCTTACATTCTACTAATTATCTTTTTTACAGCAGGATTCCTGACAGTCTTTCCTAAAGACTCCCACATCATGCATAAAACTGTCTTCATGTTGTTCTATGTGACAACTGTCTTAGTTTTCTCTACCCTCAGCTGTTTAGTCAAACATGAGATCCCTGAGGGTCTAGGCTCTTATCTCCCCTCCCCACCCCTCGTATTCTTTCCAGCTCAACTCCTGGACCAGAGACAAGCCCTACCAACCTACACTTTTAACTTTTATCCTTTCAGATGGAGAAATAATCACCTCTCATAACTTCACTTCTTCTAACCCCAAACTTACTTTTTTAGAATCTACCTCACCATGATTCTGATTAAATGACACTTCACCTGAGATTCTACCTCACCACGGCCCTGATGAAATGGCATATAAAAATCAAAGGCACCTTTCCTTTTACCTCCCCTAGATCCTTAAATACGATAGTGGCCTTACTCCTCACAGCACCTTGTCTCGTTTTTCCGGTCTAAGATATGGGCATTTACCAATAATAAATTGTCCTGGCTGAAACACCTGGTACTAGCTTTTACATCTACATGGGCATTAACCATCATCCCATCAACCTTCCTAAACCCCAATAAGGCATCCCTGGCCAGCAGGAAGTGGTAAGAGAGAAACTTGGCCCTTTTCCTAACAATAAAAAGACGGGAATGAAAGGACTATGCCCTGCAAGGCATTACGATAGAATAGGCAGGATCAAAAATGTTTACTTTAAAGCCACTCCCTCCTTCCCATATGACAACTTCCTTTTCCCCTTTTCCAGTGGTGAGAAAAAGTTTCCGATCAGCCCCTGTGCATCATCAAATGCCCACCCCAAGCGCTACCCCGGCAGAGTTTACAAATGAATCTCACACCCTGCTTTCCGCCAGAGGAGACAATTAAACGGGCTATGGTCGGGCTCCTCTCCACGTCCTTAGAATAAAGGCTACTTTTGGCTTATATTTTTCTCTTTTATTGTGCCAAAAACCTATCAGGTATTCTTTGCTTATAGATACATTATACCAGTCTCTGCCCTCAGAATCACACAGCATTCTCCCTGTAAGTTGGTGTTTAAACACAGTTTTTAAAAATTATTGTTATAAAGAAACTAGTCATTGAGTAAGAGCTTATCCTAATCCAGTATAGTCTTCATGGGAATCTATCCCTAAAGTCCCTACTTTCACATAAGATCACATCACAGGTTCTGGTTGTATATGAAATTTTGATAGATAATATTCAGCCCATGGCAGCACCCAAACTGCCTGGTTATTAAAAAGGGTAAAAGCCATAGGAATCCTCCAGTGAAAGACAAGGCACCCCACCAATTTTTTTCCTGCAAGCAGAACATAATGTCTGGCTCTTGCCTGATGTGCTACCTTTCACAAGACCCAGAGCAGAAGGGTAGACCAGGAGAGCAGAGTCCAAGGTCTTGGGTTTAGCAGCTGGGTACTGTTATCCAGCAATTACTTAGAATTATGGTTTGATATATAAGGCTTGATTTGTACATGACTCTCCCAGTACCCAATTTGTCTGTCAGCAGAAACATTGTTTTCAGCTCAAGCATCTAAAGACTCTGGAGAATTCACACCAGATGCCCCAAGGACTTTGCCCACTGAGGTGTGAAACATTCAGACAACTTTGACCATTGAGGTTTATTAAAATCTTCCTGCCTAATGTCCTTTGCCTTCTTCCCAACCCTATATAAAAAAGACTGCTTCTCTTTGTTCCCTACGGATGGCTTTTTCACCCTCTTTCTGCCTGCACCCAGGCACAATAAATTCTACATCATGTTGCCTTTACACAAGCCCACGGGTCTTGGCTGGTCTCTGTTGGCGTTCCTTAGAGTATCAAAGATCACTTTTTAGGACTGGACAAAAACCTGAAGCTTCTCTCTGAAAACTCATATACACATAAAATGTTTAAGAGTAAACTTTTGTTTTAATCGCACTGACTTGTCTTCCAAAAAACCAAACCAAACCAAACCAAACCAAACCAAACCACAGCAAAACAAAAACCAGGGCAAAGAAATCCAAATTAAACCAAAAGGGAAGATTTAGAGGCTGTTAAATGTTTTCAGTACAAGAATTTTCATTTTACTAAGAGTACTTACCATTAAATCATTTCTCTAACTAGTTGCACAATACATTGATTTAAGGTAGCATTTATGAATACTACTAATGTTGTAGGCAGCTAAGTTAGTTAGAAATATTATAGGCAGTGAGACAGGGCTAGGTCCTCAAAGGAGCCAGTGCAAATACCTTACAACCATGGGGGAGAGAGACACCTCCTGCTGTGTGGGTCAGGCCTCAAGACAAAGGTTCAAACAAATGCATCCACATCCTAAAGACTGATATTCTAATTAGTTCCCTATCACCCTGAGGAAGTCTGGAGTACCATTCCAAACCCCTAGGGAAGTCACTGCTCCCCATTTGTCTCGAATGTAATCAATTTTACCTAAACTATTATCTTGCCTAACCATAGTTCTTTACCACCTTATGCCCACCTGCCTTGTGAGCCCCCCCTCCAACCTTGAACCCATGGTTTTACTTTATAACAGTCCCTGGAAAAGACAGAGTCCTTGGCAACCCGCTCAGGACTCCTCCTATCTCTCTTCAGACAAACTTTCTTTCTCTCAATAAATGTATTCTATTCTTAACCTCCATTGTTCCTAAAATTCATTCCTTAATTTTAAAGAACAGGAACTTGCCGACATAGTAAGTCGAGAATTTCATTCCCCTATATCAGTAACATACAACTGTCTAGTAACAAGCCTACTATTTTCTGTAAGTGCTTATCTGCATGAAAAAAATCTTTTCATGTCTTAAAATAGTAAAAGCAAAAATGCAAAATGTTTAAATTTTCAACAAAACGCATGAAAAGACAGAATAAATTATATAATAAAGGCTCTGTGTTTTGTTTATTTGTTTCTGTGTAGAAGATTGCACTTTTATCTCCTGACACTCAAGTATTATAGATCAGAATTGCTGGAGCACTGAAAACTAAAGGGAAAAAAAGCCACATAACTAGCTACATCTGTAGAAATTAGTCATAAAAATCTTAACCACATAGCTACATCATGGTGAATCTGCTATTTTTAATGAAATATGAAAGCCACAAAAAAAAGATCTTTAGCTTTTTAAAGGTAATAGAACTAGCACATCAACTGCATTTTTAATTTCTTAACTTTGTATTTTTTTCAGAGCTAGAATAAAGATTTTTCTCCACCCTTCCCCACACTTCCAAGTCCCCAGGGGTCCAGGGTGTCTCCTTCAGAGTGTGGGGATGTCAGAATATTTAACTGTGGGGATGTCAGAATATTTAACTAGAGAGCAGAGTGGGCGTGGAGAAAGAGATTAATCTTCCTGAACCCTGTCCCCGCAACTTGCATCTCCTGGGCTTTACCCAATCTGTTTTTTGCCAGCAGAAGTGGGTCAGTTAGCCCAGAGGAATAAGCCTATGATTGGGGGGACCCCAGATACCTCATGAAGGCTCCCAGCCTGCATTTCCAGCCCTAGAGGACAGCAGTAGGCCGGTGGGCAGAATCTGGGCTGAGCAGTGGCAGACTGGGTTAGGTCGGGTTGTGCCCCTGCACTGCTGAGATGCTCAGAACACATGGCCTAGTCTCCCAGGCCTCAGTTTTGCTGTGGGGAAATGGACAAACACTCACTTTCCACTGCTGTTTCTCCAAGGCCTGGTCCAGCAGCAGGTCGCGGTCCCAGTCCTCTTCCTGTTCCATGTAGTCGCCGCCCCCACAGCCCGTTAAGGGGCTCTCCCCAGCCTCCAGGCCCTCGGGCTGCATAATCATCATTCTCTCCTCT
>PVLA01010050.1:0-67826 GCA_004027455.1 Hydrochoerus hydrochaeris
ATGGTCTATAACATACCCATTTTGGTAGTTTATATTACTCATCACAACTAGAATCAATGTTCAGAGGTAATGTGCACCCAGTAAGATCTCAAAAAATATGTTTATATAGGGTTCCATTGGATGGCTTTCTGTCTTTTCACATTCTTCAAAGATGCTTGTCACTTGGGAATAAAGTATATCAGAAGTAAATTGAAACATGTAATTGAAAAAAATCAAAAAATGTTACAGCACTGAACATTTTTGAGTTCAACAAATACTAAAAACTTAATCCTTACCCTGAGCTCATGTTCAGCCCAGATAATCAAAAAGAAAAATCTGTCAATAAGTCTGCTAAATACATATTTTCATAAAACTACATGCTAATGAACATAACACCACTTCGTATAGAACATAAGCAAAATATCAGGTGCTTTAATGGCTCCCTGCAACATTTAAAAATGTGTTGCTTCCTAGAGAGAGTATGTGGTGGGGAATGCATTTGCTGATTCTATTGACCCACCTTTTGGATCCTGAAGTATCTGCTCTACCATAAATGGTACCTAGCCACAGATCTGTGAATTATTAGATTGAGACTGACCCAGGGGATGACATCTCACCCCTTCCATATCCTTATTAAGCTCTGAATGCCAAGGACCTGGAAAGTTTTGTCTTCTGCTCTCTCCCTCTCTGTGTCTCCAGCATCATTTAGATCTCTCTTTAATCTCTCCATTATGTGCATTTCTACACTGAAAAATCTCTCCATGTATTTAGATGCAGTTCTTTTTATTCAAGAGTTCTTCTGGTCTACCTCACCCTACTTACTTAATCTTATTAGAAAAAGCAGAAAAGAATACTTGCACATCCCTGAACCTATGACGAAGTTGTTGAACATGACTCAGGTTTCTGGCTTCAGAAGCTACTTAAGAGACTCTTAACCAAGGTGGAAAACACAGGTGAAAACATTTAGGGGGAAAAATATAGTTTGAACATTCTGTGTCATTCATGAGGCTTGGAGGGTGATTAAGGTTAACATTTATATTCACAATTCAGGGTATTCTCAGCACTTAATATTAAAACACATGAGAACAGATTATGTAACAGACTCAGGAGAGTGAACAGAAGGCCAAGAACAAGGTCTTGAGTATGTCTGATATTTAATGAGACAGTAATTCAGGATCAACCAAAAAATTAGGCCAAGGGGCCAAAGCACAACAACAACAACAAAAAAAGTAACAATACTGTACCTTCACAGAAGCTGGGTGCAGAGGAAATTTGGAGAACGGGATGCTCAGTATTGCTAAAGTCAAGACTTTGAGAATAAAGACCTTTAAAACATACACTGAATTGTTTAATATAGACAGCATTACTAAAGATACCAAAGAAAAAAGCTCGTGATGGTAAGTGAAGGAACTACTTCATTTTCTGTCTAGAAGTAATAGGTCTCCTGGAAAAAGGGAGGCATGCTGCATAAATTTGTTTCCCATGGCAATAATCACAAAAATTGCAACTGCAGAGAGAAAGTTTAGTGTTTAAAAAAAAAAACTTGAAAATCTCTTTGGTGTCACCTATAAATTCAAAGACAAGCATACCTCAAGTGGCAAGATTTTCTTGTTCAGGTGAAGTTTTAATGTATCTGCCTGGAGATATGTACTGGGTTGTGCATACATAAAGCATTTGCAACATAAAAGTGAAAAAAGAGCAGAAATGTTAATTACCGGAGTACACATGTCCTGTGTATCACACTCACATAAAATGATGGAAATCAGTGAGCCTCAGCTGCACTTACAACATAAATGCATCTCAAAAAGTGAAAACACCGCCATCATGTGAATTCCCCAAATAGGAGAACCGAAAAAATATACGCCCTTTGATTTGTATTTGTGCACACACAAATATACATATACACAATATGTAAAATAAAAAATAATGGAGAGATTAATAAAGTCAGAACTAGTACAGTGATTACCACATAAGGACAGAGAACATATCATAAAAAGAGGTCTCAAAATTTAAGGCAAGTTTCAACATTGCTAATGTTATATTTCTTGTAAGGTGTATGTATGCTCATTTTATTATTAGTTTTTAAAATATTTATATCACATTGAGTTATATGAAGCAAAACCTGTTGGAAATTGCAAGTTGATGAATATTTCTATGTTGAGAACATGTATTTTATATTTTTATATTTTTCTTATAAATAATTTAGATTAACAAACATATTAAAAGTGAAATATAGACCTGATTTTCGATCATATCTTTAAAAAGTTAATATTTTGCAGTATTGTTAGACTTTAATCAGAATATTTGTACCTCAAGTTACTCTTCTATAGTGATGAAGTTATCATTTTTAAAAATGCATTCCATTTCAAGATGGTTATGCACACATATATATGCATAGTTATACATTATATTTATGCCTTACAAATGCATGTGTCACGGGCCACTTATTCACACTGTGGATTACACAGACATCTTTTTGAATTGAAATAGTACCCCAGGCATGGATCCTGTTCCGCTCTGTTCACTTGGGTCACCACACTTTCTTAGAGTGTCCCTGACAACAACCTGTTGAGAAACCCCATCAGCTGTTCCTTTTCTTCCCACCTACATTTGCATTTAAATTGTACAAAGTCTCAAAGAGTTTTCACTTTAAAACTAACAAACAAAACCTACCAATTACATATTCCAGGTCCATAGTATAACCTCTAAAACACAGAGAATAAAATTGAGACAAATGTATATATTTACTTTCTTTTTAAAAAAAACTTTTGATTGATATATTAATATTAAAGTTCTTCAGTATTTCCTTGCAAGTGGTTAGGAGTATGCAGTACATTAATCAAGAAGTAATCTAGCTTATTTTAGTTAGGAGATTCTAGCCTTATACATCAAAATTTTTTAACCTTATTTAATTTTGCAACATAATCTAGGTAACTCAGTGGCAAGTAAAATAAAATCAGTTTTTGGTTAAGTGCTTGAGTGGTATTAATTTGGGAGATGGTTTTCTTTCTAGTTAAACTTCAGGACTTAAGACCAGTTTAGCCAAAGCCTTGACAACAGAGTTCCCAGGTGAATAATCTCACATATGAAAATCATAATTTAAATTTTAAGGAGGCTGAGAATTGGGGAAATAAGTGAAGCATGAGCTCAGAGAATTTGTAGCCTAATCCATAAAAATGAAAATAAAGTACTTCATAAAGTCCACTGTAAAATGTTGCATAATCCAATGTTAGTAAAATTGCCTTTATTAGCAGCTACACTGCTCCATTCCAGGAGAAAACGACAGTGTCCACTTACACAGCGTAAGAAAACAAATCCACTCAATCATTGGGAACCAGCCCTCTTAGTTCCAAGAGTTCATCAGTTCAGTATTTCTGAGACCTGTGCTACCTTCCCTGTGGCATAAAAGAGTTCTTTTTAAAGTGTTCAGTAATCTCACTACAAGCACTGGTACAGAAGATGTGACGGAGAGCAAAGATTAAGAAATCCTGCTCAGGAGTGAGAATCCTTGCTCCCTAATTTGAGATGTAATATCTCAAGCAAGTCATTTGTCCTGTCAGGGTCTCCTTTCCTTCACCTGCAGAATGGGGACCCAGCCTCAGTACTGGTCGTCTTTTCCATAGTGGGGACAAAATACCTGACCCCTACATTTTATAGGAGGAGATTATTTTAGCTCATGGTTCTGGAAGGTTCAGTCCTTCTAGACATGGGCTGCCATCAAGGTAGAAATAACAGGGAAGAGCAGTGAGGCAGAGCCTAGCTGCTTGCTTCATGGCATCTGGAAGGCAGAAAGCAAGGGAAGGGCCAAGAGTAGAGATGACTGGAAAGGACCGAGATACAGCCTCCAAACCACATCCCCACCACAAATCCAGACAAACCCAGAGCTGTGAGTCACTAAGCTATGACACAGCTCCCAAGCCAGTCAAGAGGAAGAGGGCAGTCAGGATCAGCCTTCACATGAGTTGTGGTGTTCATGACTGATGTATGGCATAGTATGCGTTCAGCAGCAATTAACCTATATTACTCTCTCATTTTACTTATTTATTTATTTTTGAACATTAATATTTTATTTTGCCTTTTGAAGTTATTTCTAGTTTAATCAGTTATGGAAATCAAAGTTTTGAAGTTTATTGTGATGAACAAACGGTTTCTCATATTATGATATGTGATTCTAGTGTTTCTTGTATTATGAAAGGTGATACTAGTTCACACACTAGGCAAATCTTGAATGATTTACAAGGAATCAGTTGAGCATGGTGGCACATGCCTGTAATCTCAGCATTTGGGATGCTGAGGCAGGAGGATTGCCACCAGTTCGAGATTAGCCTTGACTCCATAGTGAGTTCAAGGCCAGCCTGAGTTACATAGTGAGACCTTGTCTCAAGAAGAAAAAAAAAGAGAAACTACTATCTTTTTCTCCTGAAATACATACTATTCCATTATTTAATTTTATGTCATTTACTTATAAAAGTGATTTAGCAAATATAGAGCCTCCTAGAATATGAGACAATGTAACTTGTTTGTCTTGCAGAAATAAAAAAGCAAAATGCATCTTTTGAATTTTCATGAAATCTTGTTCTTTACTGAAGCTGTTGTTTCCTGACTGGTCCACAGGCTTTGATCTCTTATCCATTAGTCATTATCATCAGTGTAATAAATATTACCAATGTAACATAGAGGGAAATAGATCTTCTCAATTATTAAAGTAAGCAAAGATTTTGGAACATACTTGGGGAGGCAGAATCTGCTCGAGGCTTGTTATTTAACCATGTATGGAGCAAGTAGAACAGAATTTATTCATAGATTACAGCTGAAAAAATTGGACAGGTGACTTGGTCAAGGTCATACAAACAGTAAGTGATTAAATCTGGATTCGAACCCAGTCAATACAGATCCAGCATCCACAATATTGTGAAACTCACTCTTGTGGCTTTTGGAATACACAGTAGAAACTTGGCCCATGGAGATATAGAAATAAGATGATTTGAGAAAATCTTATTTTCAAAACAAAAACTACAAAATACTGATATATATAAAGTCACTGCAGTTATAACGGTCACTAGTAGTTACTAATTGTATTTTCTTTTTTTTACGTTCTTACAGCAATGTATACTTGCATTCTAAAGCACAAAGAAGCTTTTGGAAGAAGAGAACATTTCTAGCTCTGTTTCACAAACGAACTTTAACCTTCGTGTCCTTCAGTTTCATTTGTGAAACAGAGATAGCAATGTTCCCTTCTTCCAAAAGCTTCTGTGTACACAGTTATTGAGCATGATGCAAAAACTCAAGCTCACACTTTTAAAACACATGCCACAATGCTTTACTACTAATAGCAATGACTTTTAATGCCTGTTACAAGCAAAATTTTTAAAACCACTTACTATCATAATTAAATTTTTAGAAACCCTGATACAATGTTCTTCAGCTTCTACCCCAATGGATTCTCCTTGTAAGTCAATTCGTATTCTGAAGAACATCTTATATGCAGTTTTAAAAGAATTGGAACAAAGCAAAGTAAGCAGAAATTTGCTTATCTGTCTAGCAAATCTATTTACCTAGCTAGCTAGGGTCTGTCTCCCTCTATGAATCCATTTAAGATTGCTTATGCGGGAGGCATTGTTCTGTGTTGGGAATTCATTGATTTCACTGGCAACCAATCAGATAAGGCTCTACTTTCCTTTATCCAATTTCTTTTCTTTTCTTTTCTTTAAATGGGAGTCATTGTACTATCCTGGCTGATCTCAAACTCCTAGACTCTAGCCATCATGCTCCTCCTGCCTCATCCTCCCAAGTAGCTCAGATTACAGCTATGTACCCCTAACCCTAGGCCTTGCTTTCTTAAGAAAGGAAGTAGTGAGTAGAGTCAAAGGTAACATCCAAGTTTTTATTCTGGGCTAATAAGGCCCCCGAGGAAACACGCTGAGACAGGAAAGATCTTGAAACAAGTCAATGGGAAAAGATGATTAACTCGCTTTGCAAGTGAATTTTACTATGTATGTCTGAGGGTTGCAACATAATAAATTCACTTTTGTGCCTACCTAAAATGGCTAACTAATGACTGGAAATATTGAGATTTCCATGCGACATGTGCAAAACCCAGAGGTGAGGTGGGAAGTGTCAGCTACAGTACAAGCAGGGAGAGGAAATGCAATTGCCCAGGGCATGTGCAGAATGCTAAATTCACCTTTCAGAGACCACAAAAGTTAAGTCTCTCGCCACATACTCCCAGAGATGGTGGATTTCACAGCATGACTCCGTAGGGCTGTCCGGGAGTTTCTATGATATGATAGGTGTGACTTATTTGAAATTCCTCAGCCTCCTTTCTGGTCAGTTTGCAAACACTAACCTCCAGAGGGCCGTTTTCCTGGATTTCTTGCCCACCCACAGGGCTGCAATGGCATGCATGTGTTGGTCTCCAGACCTCATTTGTCCTGCCCTGTGTAGACCACGACCCATAAGCCTGCACCCGCCAGCTCCTGCTCTCGTCCTCCGGCTCCACCAGGCAGCTTTCCCTGCCCAGGCGTCCGAGGCAGCTTCCTTTAGCCGTGGCAACCTGCACTCAGAGCTACCCCACGTTTAGCATTTGTTTCCACTGAAATCATCGCTTTGTCATCTTTTGTATTACGGTATGTACCTTTTTGTAGTAATGAAGTTATTTTGCATTTCTGTTTCCATTATTTATATCTGGTTCCTCAAAGACTCATATCTCTGAACAGAAATATATAGAATTTAATTGTATTTTTGGAATGGTATTAATTCCAATAGGAGAGCACTGAATTTGGATGAGATTAGCTGGTAAAAATGAAGGAAATCACAGTTCTTGACAACAGGATAGCTTCCTACTGATAGTAGTTTGACTTGTTTTGATATATGAGATGACACATCACAGAGTCTCAGGCACAATGCATCATTTTTTAAGCTTCCAAATATGTCTTCACTTTTGTTTGCCTCCACTCATTTGTCTTTCTCTGAAGAAATCTATTAGCACAAGCAGAGAAAGGTACCCGCAATAATGCAACCTCTTCTTTGATCCTTTTTCTGTTTATGGTATTGGCTGGGATTCCCTCTTGCAAACTGCTTTGAATCAATTTTGGATTTTAGTCAGTGTCAGGGTTTTTGTAAATATCTTTAAACTATGGTAATCAGAAGTAGGAGGTTTCTACTTATAAATTCCTTTCTTTATACACTCACCACCAGTTGAGATGTTATAAAGAAACCAAAGCTAAATGCTGTCAAACACAAAAGCATTAAAACAATCACCCCTTGTTATCCTGAGAAAAATCTTATACTACGTTCAGGCACCTTAGCTCATATTTTTAAATTAAGAGTTGTCATTAAGGCTAACACAAGACATGCTGATGACAGCAAAAGCAAACAGCCTTGTGGTCCAGAAAATGACAGCTTCTTCTGTAAAGTGGATTTAAAATTTGACAATTCAGGCTAAACAAAACAGTCATTCTGTGCTTGGTGTGTTATTTTTTTTCTTTTTTCCAGTCCTGAGCATTGAACTATCACCTTACATATGCTAAGTATTGTGCTCTCTCATGAGTTACATCCTTATTCCTGAGTTTGTCACGCTGGCACATTTAATTACAAATGTTTCTAAATGGATTGTTTTTCAGTTCTTCAATAAAAATATTATATCTGACACCTCATGTGCTGCCTAACAAAATCTATTTCTAATTTCCATAAGGACATCTGAAGTGTGAAGAAATCAAATTTTAGGTGCTGATTTCTGATTATGTTTTTAGGGGTTTTCTTTATATTTTTGGACATGGAACTTTTGTGTGTATTTATGAGGTACAATGTAGTATTTTGATGCACACATAAATTGAATAGTGATCAACCCAGGGTAATTAAATTACGTTACTCTATTAGCTTTCCTGTCCCTAACACCACAACTTGCAGAAGGATTTTAAGTTGGCTCATGCTTTTTCATAGGTTTTCAGGGAAGAGCTCTGAGGCAGGAACTTCATGGTGGAGAAAGCTGCTTAGCTTGTGGGAATCAGGAATCAGAACAAGGAGTCAGTGCCAGAGAGGAAAGAGAGAGGAGCCAGAAACAGCACCTGCAGTCGCACCTCCGTGACCTACCAGGCACACCAGGAAGTGCATTTTACCAATCCCCTTGGTGACTCCCAAGCCATTCCAGTTGACACAACTGACTTTAACTGCCATGGCTATCTTTAACCATCGCTTCATAATAAATCATTCCCAAGCACAGAGTGTTTAATACAATAGATATGCATTTGCTCACAATCCTGCAATATTAGTGAGACTCCGTGAGGAGAGCTTAATCATTTCACTCCACTGGGAATCTGTTGGAGCTGGAATACTTGAAAATGAGTTTATTATAGGCATGTTTTATTACTCTCCAAGGAGGGCTGGGAATGCAGAAGGCAGACTAGCTTGGTAACCTCTCTGTCTCTCTCCCTCTCCCTCTCTCTCCCTCTCCTGTCTCTGTCACTGTCTCTCTCTCCCTCTGTCTCTCTGTCTCTCTCTCTCTGTCTCTGTCTCTCTCTCTCTCATCTATATATGTTTTACTTGAACTACCTCACATTACAACAGTTTCAGGGACTGAGACTGCTCCAGAATATAAAAAAAACTACCACACCCTCACAGCATCAAGTCTTGAAATGTCAGAATCTTGCATTCATTTGGCCAGTGCTTTCATAAGGCAAGTCCAGATTCCAGGTGAAGAAGCAGCTAAGTCACCTTTTAAATGGTTAGCTCCAAGATCATTTTGCAAAATAAATTTGTTAAGAAGTGTTTTCAGGATAATTCTCCAGCTACAGTTGAGTAAGTACATCTCAGATCCAGTTGCACTTAGTCTAAAAACCTGTGGGTAAACAACATATCCAGCCCACAACGGTGAACAGACAGAAGTTAACAGCCATTGGTAGATTTGCTAAAGTCCAACTAGACACCTATTGCCAGGTCCCTTTTGGGGTCCTTGCTATATAGGCCATGGAAGCTCTTGCTGTGGCTTTTGGACCCCATTTCAGGTATATGGGCTACACTCTCCATGGTTTTCCAATAAAATTGTCTTGATGTCTTAGTTACTTTTCTTGTTGCTTAGACAAAATACCTGATATCCAATGTCAACGGAAGAGAGAATGATTTTGGAGGTTTCAGTTGGCTGGTTCCAAGGCAAGGTGCCATAGCAGAGAGACATTGCAAAGGAGAAATAGTTCATGGTGAGCAGAAAGCAACAGAGTAGTGAAGCAGCAGCAAGTGACAACTACAGCGGCCTTCATTCTACACCTTATATTTCATCCAGGCTATATTCCCCAGGGAGCGGGTAGCACTCACACTCGACATGAGGCACCCTTGATCCTACCCAGAACTATGCCAGACCAATAAATTCAGTAATCATACACCATTGATCCCAGAATCACAGAGCCTAGATCCAGACACCTCTGAAAAACCTCACATATGACAGTGTGAGACTTCATAGGGACATCCAGACACAAGCCATAACACTTGGCAAGGGAATAGAAATGACACTTGCAAGTCTATGTGAGGCATGATGAAGTAGAATTTTGCTTAAAAGAGACAGTATAGGAATCACACTCTTAAAGTGTTTATATGCCCTATGCACTAGCTAAGTGTGTCTAAAAAATATCACCCTAAATTTTTCTAAGATCACAAAACATTCCTTTTGTTTTAACATTTACTCTGTAGGTATATTTTATTGAAAGCACCTGGTAATCTTCCTACACTAGACAAGACTGAAGATAAGAAACAGTCTCATTTCCAAATCTCACATATTTTGGCTTCTTAATATGGCTCTAAATGTTGCTTGTATGCTGACAAGCTCCTTCCTCGTCTCATTGTTCTTTAGCTTTGGCATCGTCAAAGAAGACTTGCTCAACATTCTTCCTGGCAATCTACAGAAATCTCACACAGCATTAAGTTGACTTTTTATCGTCCATGCTGCCATAGGTGACAATTTTGCTAAATTTTTTGACCGTGAATCATTCACAAGCCTGCTCTGCAGTCTTCAGCAGGACTTGCCTGTGTCTTTGTGTCTGTTGACAGCTGTCTTGAGAATCTTGCTCTTCAAAATGAGACTGTGGGTTTTACCATTTTGCAACATCATCACCCGGCTTGTAGGTGCTACTCATTTTTTTTTTATTTTTTTTTTTCATTTAAAAAGAAAAAAAACAGAAAAAGTAGAAATGTTACAAAATTTCATGAGAAGAAGATAAACAGTAAGAAATCACTGGTTGATACATTACATATTGTTCTTTTAGAAATAGTTATTCAAGTTACAGAATTAAAGCACACAAAGTGGACACTAAAGCAGTGAGAGTGCAAAGAGATCTGTTCAAGAATCCAACAAGAACCTAGAAATATGGTCATCAATCCCACACATCTAAACATACATGCAGCTATATCTTTTATAGTGCTTCCTATTTCCTCTTTTTTTACAATAGCAATTATACATTTTAAAATTTTATTTAAAGAGAAGAAAAACAAAACAAAACAGAAAAAAGGGCAGCAACAATACAGAATTTTAAAAGAAAGAAAGAAAAAGGAGAATGAGAAAAAGCCCCACTAAGAAATCAGTACTCATTTTTAGTGCATAAAAAAGTTTTTAATGTCATAAGCAATAAAGAAAATGTTTGTTAGTGAGTTTAAGCATCATGCAGGATGCATTTGTTCACAGCGCTACAATCTGTGGTACAGGGTAGGGGCATCTCATGCCTGCTTCCTCTGCTACTTGTCGGGCTGGAATATCCAAGTAAAATGCTCTGGTGCCTTTGGTGCGATGATGAGAAAACCAAAGAGCTGCCTGGGCCACGTCCCTCATCCCTCTGTGTAGGGGGAGAGGTCCTGACACTTCACAATGGAGCTTGACTTATTTCTGTATGCAACATGTGCATCTCATTACCTGCCTACTGCCTTTCCCCAAAGCATAAACGCAGAAGCTTCCAAGTCATTTCCATTTCTGGGTTCCTAAAATACCACTAGTCATGGAGTTCTAAAAATATCACTCCTGCTGCTCTCACAGTGGCGTCACTCGGTCAGTCAGTGCTACAGAGCAGGAGAGATTTGGGTTGGTATGTTAATCATCCTGTTATTTGTATTCAGAGTATGGGAATGTCAAAGATTGCAGGCGGTAACTTTCCTGTCCCAGGCTGCTTTTGGACAGTATCTGACCCTCCCAGGTGGCCTGACCTGACCTGCTTCAGAAGCACAGCAAGAGGCTGAGATACAGCTTGCCCTGGGGGATACCATAGAGGACCCTTAGCCACCTGGCCCTCTAAGACTCACTTCTCTGCTGACACTACTTCAGATGCCACAGATCCAAGTGGCCCACAGGCTGCCATTTCTAATTATTTCTGCAGTGTATATAAATATGCGTTCTAGCGCTTGCTGCTTTTCCTCCTTTTTGAAATATAGCCCAGCTCTTTTCTCATTTTCTTGCTACCAGCTCATTCTTCATTGCTGTTACTTAGTCCTTTATTGTTGTATAGGTTCTTATAACTGCTGACAATTAAAATATTTCTCATCTCTGTCCTTTTTATTTTTTGCTTTTTGTTTATTTTCATTGCTTCTTGACTTCATCACCGTGTTTACTTTCACTTCTGTTTTGAAAGGTAAAATTTATGTTGGAACACAAAGAAATTGAATATTACATCAAAAAAACCCCAAAAATATAGGAGCTCAATAAAAATACTATTTTATTTATTTTTTTATTTTTATTTTGAAGGTAGTAAAATACAACAAAACAAGACAGAACAAAGCCAATCAAAACAATGCAGTGAAATTGGTACAGAACTTCAGGGCAGGAAACCCGGACAACAGTAATAGATGCCATAGTATATCCTGTTATCTTCACAATAGTTGTCCACTCAATAAGGTATAGCAAGACCAAACCAAAAACAAAACATTATAAAACCTATCAAAACAGAATATTGAACAAAGCAAAACAACTAATAAAAATAAAGCAAAACAGTGAAAACAACATTTGCCTTCAAAGAGAAGATAGAAGGAAATCCCCCATATTTGCTATATTGCATATGGTCATCCTTCCAAGAGATGCTCAGACCACTGACCAAAGATCAGCATCATCAACCCAACAATACAAGCTTTTAGAGGCTTTATGTGCCTTAGCTGCTATCAACTCCGGCTGTCCTCAACACCACCCAGTTGCTAAATGGGCAGGGCACTTTTGACTTTCAGCCTGCACACCAGTAGGCTCACGGGAGACACTGGCTTATTCTCTTCCTGGCACGCCCACTGTCACTTGCACCGCCGCTTACCAAGAGGAAGAACTTGTTGCTTCCTTGTTCATCCCTCAAGTTCCAACGTGGCTGGATCTCAGGAGATGCTGGCTTCAAAATACTATTTTAAAATACTCATCATGTGTTAATTGAACATTTTGCAAAGTATGGAAGCAGCTAAATTTCCTCAGTAAAAAAAAAAGTTCAAGAGCTACTTAATTTGGATTAATTTGATTACTATTTCTAGCAATTAGACCATGAAAGTAAAGAAATTTTAAAACATTTTATTTCTACCTAAGAATAGTTTTACTTGCCATTGAAGGAAGAAAGAGGCAAATCAATTTTTCCCTTGTTTCAAGGATCAAATTCATTATCCTCCTTTGTTTCAGCAAGGAAATATTTGGCAAAGTGACCCAATATATTTCCAAGTGTAATAGTCATTTTCCTGTTGCTGGAATAAAATAACAGACACTTGCAATGAAAGGGAGGAGAAGTCTATGACAGATCATGGCTTTACTGGTTTAATCCGTGGTTGGCTGGCTGCAGTACAGAAGGGTAATCATGGAAATGTATGTGGTACAAAGACGTGTATTCCGACGCAGTCAGGAACCAGAGAGGAGGCTGGGATGGAAAGGCAGGGTTCCAGGTTACACACACAGTGACCCACCCCTTCCAACCAGGCCCCACCTCTTAAGAACTTAAACTGAAGTCTCAGGAGAGGAACCCACTGCTTCGTGTGGCCCCCAGGATCCAATCAACTTATCAATGCTCTTAATGCATGTGAGTTCAGGAAGAGATTTTAGATCTCAGCCACAACGTTCCATCCACGACCTCCAAAAGTCTCCTGTGCACCACATTATGCAGCATGCATTTAACCCATCTTGAGTTTTCCTGAAGTCTTAGCAGGTCCAGGGCTGCTGGAATTCCAAGTCCAGATTCACCTCTGAGAGGCAGTGCCTCTCAGCTGGGAGCCTCTGCAAGATCAAAGATGTCAAATCCTTCCAGGTCATAAAATGGCACTGTTTAAACATTCCCACTCCAAAAAGTAGGGATGGGCAACAAAATGTTATCAAGCAAAAGTTCTGAAGCCCCGTGGACAGTATCTGGGGTTCTTTGTGAGACATGAGCTTGCGAGGGCCTATGCAGTGCTGCTCCTGTCGCCTTGCTGATAACAGCTCAGCCGACTTGGAACTTGGGTAGACTCAATTATTGCCAGTGGTTTTCTTCAGCAGACATTGCCTGTTCCTGGCATCTCTGCTTCACTTTCCAGCTCATGCCCGCAGCTTCCTGCTTCACGGACACATTTCCTGACTTCCAAGGCTTTTTTTTTTTTTTAAATCTCCCACCCTGCAACTCTTGCGCTCTGCATGGCTGTACAGTCTGCACCAATGCGATGATCCTGAGGTCTGCCTCCAGCTCAGGCAGTAAATGTGCCTCATGTACTAGAGCTGCAGGGCTTCTGAGTGCCTGGACAGCTGAACGGCGGGGAGTGATGGTGGCATTTCCTCAGTCAGCCCTGAATTGACACTCTGGGACTCCTATCAAAGCAAAGCCTTTGACAGGATATCACCTGTTTACACCCTTGAGCCTTTGACAAGTGGAGTCTGGCATTTCCTGAGATGCCCTCAAGGCATTTGTCCTATTGTTCCTATGGAAAGGAATTAGATTCTTTTGGATAATACTGGTCTTTCAGTAATCACAATCTCCTTGGCCTCAACTGTGCATTCACTTCCTTTCTGCTCAACTGCATGATTTTCCTATCTTTCAGTGCCAGTTTTTGCTCCAGATCTCCATTGTAAATTTGGCTAAAAGCAACCAGCAGTGCTCATGACCTTCCAATTTCCTCTACCACGTTACTTAGTTTGACACCTTGAAATTCAACCTCATGCGAATCTTAAAACACATGCAGATGAATTCTTTGCAAGAATAAAACACCTACAAACTCACGTTCCACTAGCATCTGAAACCTCATGAGCCCAATGTTTACTATTTCTATCCTTAGCAGCATTCTATTATTCTAAACTCCCACCAGGTTCACCAGACAGATTCCAATTATACCCAAGTGGGTTCATAATCAGTATAGGAATTCAAGCAGCCAAATTGACAAATTTTGGGATTTTTATTAGCTGAGTTCAGCAACTGCCCACCTAAACCCCTGTTTCAGAGTTAAAATCGAGTAGCCCCGAACTGGAGGGTTACAGGGAATTTAAAGCAGAAAACCACAAAGCAAGAAATCCTGTTGGAAACAGTTGAGCTAGAATCTTACAATAATTTTTGTTGACATCTATATCAATACTGCTTCTTTATTGAGCAGATTAATTTTTTCTCTTGTGGGTGCAGCTCACTCTGCTTTTCTCATGGGACTTGTACCCTGAGTAATTTTTCACTCTTCTGAGTCAAAAACAGGGCACAAGATGGTGTCAGTTATGCCAAGCTACCACATGTAACATGTTAAAGTTTCTAAATTCTCCCCACAAATCAGTTCCAAAGTCTTCTGAGTCATATGGGCAGGTAATATCACAATAATGACCTCACTTCTCTGGTATCAATTTTCTGCATTTATCAGCTTTTCTATTGCCATGCAAAATTCTCAACATCTGTAATTTAAAGGAGTAGAGGATTAATTTGATTTATGAGATCAATGAGTCCAGTCCATGTTTGGCTGAATCCAAACCAGAAGCAGCATGGTGGAAAGTCATGCACAGGAAAGTTGCTAGCCCCACAGCAGCTCAGGAGGAGTACAGAATAATAATATGTTTTCCTTGTTACACACACATTGACCCAACCCTTCCAACCTGGCCCTACCACTTAATAGCATGTATCAAAGAATTGATCCACTGATAAGTGTAATCCCCCATGATGTAGTCATCTCCCGAAAGTCCTACCTCTCAACACAAAAGACTAGATCAAAACCACACCCCAAGTACACTTTATTAATGCTGCCTTTAGATTATATATTGAGAATGTTTCACAACATTTTGACCAACAAATGAAATCCCTGAGAAAACTGACAGAGTATTAGATTGATTTCACAATGGTAAGCCAATTCATTATCAGCATCAAAGTGAATCACGTGATGTCATATTAATATATATTTTATTATGACAATTATGTCTTTTCCCAGGTCCCAAAAAGCATCAAAATAATACAAGTCCTGTTTTGGTGTTGGTTTATTCTAATAGTTGAAGCATAATAACTATATTTTGTAAAGCAGGTTGGAAATAAATACCATTGAAATGAAATACCTTTTATTGATTGCAGTTTTTTTAAAATGTAAAAGTGGCAAAGCTTTCCTCAGTACAAATTACAAGAACTACTTAATACAGATGGACTAGTCTGATTTTTCTAGTAAACAGATGCATTTTGAAGACTATAAAACTTTAAAACATATTACTTCAACCTGAGAATAGATTTATTTGCAATTAAGGGAAGAGAAAGCAAATTAAATTAGTTTTTATTTACTGATACTACGTTTACTATTAGATATTGTCAAGTGTTAATTTTTTAATCTTTAATTGGTACCAAATATAAGGTACTTGATTTGGAGTATTTAAATTAATTTTTGTAGTATTCCAACACATTTTGAAGGTAAGGAAGATTTAATCATGTTACTTAAGTCTGGGAGTGAGCTGATTATATTACTGTGACATCTTATAACTTTATTTTCTATCTTGAAACAAGTGCACAAGGAAATATGTACTTTTAGATATTTACTGTGACATTTTGGTGGAGCTTATAAATACATAGATGTTAAGTGTTCTTGTCACTGTAACAGTTATTCTCAATGAGTCACCTCTATTTTTTCAGAACAGAAAAGTCTTTAACATTAGTAGAAAAAAATAATTGAACTCTTTCCCTTTTGTCCCTAAAATGGTTATTATGACCACACAAGAAATACTTTTATGTTTTAGACATTCTGCCATGAATTTCTATTAAAATTGTCACAGGATTTGGCATAGGACTTTATATTCACACAATGATTTTCATTAAAAATTATGCTGGTAAAACAAATTATTCTATATTTCCATCTGTTCTCATTCCTGCTAATTCCCAAAGGCTGGAAGTTGGGGCTGAAGATGTTGAAGATGAAGCTTTTATATAAAGTTTTGAGGAGATAAAAGCAGCCTAAACTCCAAAAATATATTCTTGGTAACTTGTTCTCTGTTATTTGATGTCATCATTCTAAACTCAGTATTCAAACAATCCTATACAGATTTAAAGAAAATAAGCCTGCAAAATTTGAATAAATCACCTAAATCTGACAGATAATGTGAACTTCAACTGGCTCCAATTCCAAGCAAGTAAAGGCAGTTCTGAAAAGCCAGTTGGAAAGACAGCATGTAATAAAAGTGTAAAGTGTTTCTAAATATAATTTCTTTGTGTGGGTCTGCCTTGCATTAAGATAATAGCTATCAGTGAATTAAGAAGGTGAATAAAAAATGAAATTCATTGACATTTCAAGCAATGATTAGTCTAGTGATATCAATATGATACATCATAAGTTACAAACAACCATGAAGAAAAAAAGAAAAATGCAATTTTCAAAGCCATACTTTTGTGATCCTACTTCTTCCAAACACAACTGTTTTATTTATAGTAGGTTTCCAAGAATGTGTTTGGAGCATCTTTGCTTGTATTAGAGAAGAGAATACCTAGAGAATGCAATCAAATTATCAAAAATGAGCCTAAATTTGGGCAAAATTTCTATTTCTATCTTTAAAATTTTATATGTATATATAATTATTTGAACCTACACTAAATAGAGAGCACTCTCTAGGAGAGATAGATAGCTGGTAGATAGATAGATGGAAAGATAGATAGATGATAGGTAGAAACTCAGTTCTTCAAACGCTGCTGTTAGAATTACTTGCTTTCCTTTCTCTTACTTGTACTATTTCATTAACATGTGCCCTTCAGCAGATATCACATTACTTTGACTCAGTTCGCCTTGTATCTTGTTTCCTACAGACAGGAAGTTCTTCCCAATGCCCCCAAATCCTCATGGCATTTTATTGCATCATTCTTTCCAGGGTTTTGGACAACACCTGACATATAGTAGGTACAAGGAATAAATATTCTGATTTAGGCAAGAAACCAGCCTTGATGAAATCCATATCTGCCTGAATATGCAGTAATGTGATAGTTGGAATATATAGTTTCATATTCTTTGGAGCATATCTTACATTCACCAGAAAATGTCATTTGTACACATTGCCTTGTTCAAAAAACTTGGTGTGTTTGTTTTTGCCTGAGATTGATTTTTCTCTTTCTGAGTTACTCCTAGTTCTCCAAGAGAACACACTTCCAAATCCCTTTGCTGCAAAGGGCCGTACAAAGCCTCCTTCTTTATTGGTTGTACATCATGGCACAGGCGTGGGGTAACATCTGCACAGAAAACTCTCTTAAAGGCTGCCCTTCTTTAAGAAATTGTTGCTTTTTTTGACCTTCAGTAACCTAGCCGATATGTTTTTTGTTAGTAATAGGAATATCGGTTTTAAACTTCGCATTCAGCAGGTCCAATGTCTATGGAAATAGATCTGCACCCTTTTTACTATGCTGTATTTGGTAATGAAACAAGTTAAAGAAAGGGAAAGAAGTAACTTTCTATCTAAAGTTTAACATTCAACTTTCCAAAACTGAAGCCACTATTTCACAGATGAATTTCCAAACCTAACCTAAAAATCAAAAAGGATCGCAGCTGAAAAAAATATCAGGTAATATTTCTCCCTCTCATATGTTTCTTTCAGACTAGAGAAACACTAAATCACAAGACACCAGGGAAGTCTGGCCCAAGAAGAGGGTCAACACAGCATAATATCACACAAGAAATCTTAATTCATCTTCAGCTAGTGTAGCATATCTCCAGCAATATCCTATAGTTTCATCTCCAATTTTAGACTGTAGTTTCTCTTTCTAAACATCCAACATGAGGTCAGAGTGTGAAAAATTAAGTAAAGTTGGAACTCAGTACTATGATCAGTATTATGAAATCCAATAGATGTGAAAGACAAATTAAAGGTCCGTTGTTTTCTAATGGTTAATTTCTTTATTGAAAGTTTAGGTGTGATAAGTAGAATTAGGAGAATTATTTAGCTAAGTGTAAGTAAATGTATCGGACTCACACTGTTGATGTTCTGAGTATCCCTCTTTGAAGTGAAAATACTTTTTGGTCCATATTCAAGAAACGGCAAAAACCATGAAGACACTTGAAGTCATTGGAAGAAAATAGGCAGAGCCGTAAAGCATTGTTAAGCATTTTCTTTTTTGAAATAACAATAGGGTTGGTACAAACAAATGGGGTGATGATCCCTTTACAGGGCAGTTGAATAAGAGCTATGATGGGTTCTGTGTGTTTCCTGCAGATTCATGGGGTGCAGCTCTAAACCCCAAGCATGTAGCAAGGTAATGACAAGGGTCTCATGAGTTAGTAAGGGAATGGCCTCAGTCTGACTGGGCATTCTCCCTTGTAAGGGGAGGAAGACAACCCAGAGCTCTCTCCCCCATCACCATGAGAGGACACAGTGAAAAGGAGTTAGTTTCCATGCTAACAAGAGAAATCTGACCAGGGCTGAATTGGCCAGTAACTTGATTATAAAATTCCCAGCTTCTAGAACTGTGAGCAAATGAGTTTTCTGTCTTTTAAGCCACTCAGTCTGTAATGATTTTAATGAAACCTGAGCTAACAGGGATAAAGATGTCTGATACAGTTATAAGAAGACAGATTTCTGTGCAAACTGGAGCTATTTTTCAGAGTGTGGATAAATGAGATACTTTGAATGGTACTGAATTCTCCATAACTGGAGAAATTCCAACATAAACCAGAAAATCATTTTGCAAGGAGTTTATGAAATAGATTCAGATGTAAGAAGAGTATTTAGACCATGTTGGTGACTCCCACTGTTCAATGGACCAGTGCCAGTTGTCATCATTTCTGTTAAAATAAAAAATTTTCTTCCAATTCAATGAAGGTATTTAAAAATATAAAACTTCCTTCATGATATATTATCATTCTTTTTTGACAATACTATGTCTTATTTGAAATCATAATACAAGTATATGGTCACTGCTAAAACTCTTAAGGAAAATTGTAAGTTGACAACTAAACATGAGTATTCCTGATGTTTTTGGATATTCGAGTCATCTGTCACATCTAGAATCCTATGAATGATAAGGCTAAAGGAATGTTATTGTATCTTAAAATCACCCACTTTTAAAATTTTCATCCTTATGTCCACTTCCATGAAGAAGGAAGGTTCTTATACAAAGGGAAAATTACACATAAATTTCTCATTGGTGGTAAAATCTCAGACACTATTTATCTTGACAAAAAATTAGACTTACATAGCCATTAATTGCAGTAACTACCCAGTTACTTCGAATTGTTTCTTCTTCTGATTTGACGTATGCTGTTGTCTTCTGGTTGCTTTGTTTCCTCTCACCCGTGAATTTCTTCACTTTATGTTCTGCCATCATATCCTTGGTTTACATTGAACACTGTCCAGCCAACACTACTCTCAAGTTTTCCTCTGCTTAGGTGTAGTCCATGTGCCGTGTATTGTGCTCTTGGATTTTGTAATGCATCTTGGAATGTGAGAATGTTGAAATCCGGAACCACACTGCAGTGCCCTTGTGTGGGTAATATGGGAGCAATGGGCACTCTTCATCCAGAGACCTGAGGAGATTCTGGGGATTGGAGACTGTCTCAGGCTCTGCTGGAGCACCTTAGTTGAAGGCACAGAGACCACAGTCCTTGGAAAGGAATTACATACATGATACCCATGGGCACTAGATTTACTGCAGTGCTATTTTTTTATAATACAAATGGACAATATTTTTCCACTAAGCTTTGATATGCTTTACAGATGGTCCAACTGACCAGGCAGAGCTCCAAAGCACTGTCATAGACTGGCACCTTCCGATGAAAGAAGTTTTAAGATGCTCCTTTGACGAGCTCAATCAGAATACAGTGGCACACAAATGCTCATCTGCTCAATACAGATTATGAATGAGGAATAGCAACCACCCGGTGGATCAAACTAGCAGAGCTTTTCTAAATGTCTCTGAAGTCAGTATTGACAGGGTAGTCAATAAGGAGATCTCTATCACTATCCAGCAGCAGATGAGATGCATCTATTTTGGTCACTAGAAGACCCATGGGTCCCATCAGGTGTTTTGAAAGCTTCCATTGGTTTCTTCCATCATGAAGCTGCATGAGTACAGAACACAGTCCTCCCAGAATAAGGAATGGGAAACATTCCCCTTCAGCTTAACCTCATGTGGCATTGCAGAAGAGCAAACTACGTCCCTGGGGTCACATCCAAACTGCCACCTGTTTTCAGTTAAAGTTTTATTGGCCCACAGCCACTTCTACATGCTTGTGCCTTAGCTAAGGCTGCTTTCACAGCCTGCGGGCAAACTGTGGTAGCCGAGACCACTCAAACTAAACAGTGCTGCAAACCTGAAATCCTCGCCCTCTATCCTTTTTGCTGCCCTCAATTTTCCCTAACTAGAATCCGAATACTTTGTTCTGAACCACTTTACTTCTGTCTCCAACAGACTTCCAAAATGTATTTTCAACACTTCCCTTTATTGAAGTCTATGAAATGAGAAAAAGGTTAAGTTAGTCAGATATGTCTGGCAGCTGAAGAACGTTCTACATATTTCTGCCAGTATCTTGAAGAAATATTTTGAAGAAATAGTGAAGAAAAATGGGTCATTTCCTTTTATCTCTTTCAGATGAAATAAAAAAATGCCCCTTACTCCATAATCTCAGTGTATTTGGCAATTAAGATTAAATTTTGTTTTCTTCCAACCCGAAGCAGCAGGCCCCCCATACACAGCGTTTGGGCTTCGGTTTGGGTGTGCATATCTCGAGAGGAAAACAGTCAGTAACAATTATGCACATAATACTTTCAGGAGAAATACGTCCAGAGTCTGAATTCTAATTATTTTCACATCCTTTTTATGTGGAGGCTTTTCAGTACACATTTCAATTATTTTGTTTTGATTCAGGGGATTTAGTGTCACTCAAATATTAATTGGCCAAAAAGAATCACTGAATAACTGCAAATTGATTGTACCCCCGGAAATAGATGTTGACTAATTCAAGTTTAATGAGCCTCAAAATAGCATTTTAAGTACATTTTTATTTTTTATACACTTTAATCATATCTGTCTTTAGGGCTTGGACATTAGGAGCACCGAAGAACTACTCTGTGCTAATTAAGCTTGCTCACCTGAAGGTTTTCCGCAGCGCTGCCTAACTCTGCTCAGGGCAAGAGTAACATATTCACAGTAGAAAAAGAAATGAAGACACCAGTAATAAAACAAATTTTCACAACAGAGGGACAACTTAATCCCCAACTTCACTGCCCAGAGCGATCCCGCCTATCACTCCATACTTGTATATGTTTGGCAAACACTGGCTGGTTGATTCAGGAGAAACTGCACCCCGTGCAGAAACACTTCCTCTCTGGCCAGGTGGGTTCTCTAGTGCGAGAAGATGTACCCCAGGCCAGCCCTGCAAAGCTGAGAAAATGTGGAATCGAACATGTGTTAGTAAGCTCCAGCTAAGAATATTCAATTTTTGATGATTTTGAATTCTGACTTTCATATGCAGAAATACAACTACTGTACACTGTTTAAAACATTTTCCTAATGTATAAGCTGCTTTGGGAAGAAGAGGTTAAATAATTTTCAAAACTGTGCCATTGGGATACTGGTGTGACATTGAATTTTCTAAATAATTAAATTACTGGAATAAATAGTATCCAAACTCTGCTCAAGAAATGCATGGAACTCAACAGAAACAGTAACTCTAAGCCACTTCTTACACCTTTTTCTTTCCTCTTCATGAAGGATATTTAAATAAAATAAAATAAAATAAAATAAAATAAAATAAAATATTGTAATGCTGCACCTGGCCTCAGACTTCATGGTACCATCCTAGTAACATTATACCTCAGTTACTTCCTCAAGCTGTCAGGGCAAACTTACCATGTGGTCAGTACAGTGCCTGCAAAGTGCTTTGAAGAGTGGTTGGCTCCTTTGAATTCAGTTTCCCTGAACCAGACAGATGTCGCTTCCAGGTTCACAGAACTCCTGAAGCTCATTTCTGGTGCTGGGGGGAGAGGGGTAAGGGTTCCTGTGGCCCTTGCTGCTTTCTAACTACATGGATTTTCCTTCTTAGCTCTTCTAGGGAAGCTAAGCCTGATTCCTCTCTGTATCCCTTTACAGTCTTGTCTTATATGGGGAGCCACTCAGGAAATACTTGAATTAAAGTTTGAACTGATTAATGTATGCCTGAAACAATATTACATTCTCCTAGGAAATAAAATACTCGGCAAAGTGATTTTAGACTTATTTAGGAGCTGTAGCTACTCCCTTGGGAATTAATCAAATCAAAGAATCAGGACTTCAGTCTCAACCTGGCAGTTAATATTCAAGTAATGCTTACAGAGAAAAAAATCGATGAACACAAACCCCCATATAATTATTATTTCATATGTTACTGCAAAAGTAGCATAAACTATGTCTATGTTACAAATTACTCTGAAACTACTCTGATTTTTAAAAATTATCTCAATTCTCCCAAGAATTGTGTGAGGTAGATAATTTATGATTACTCTCATTTTACTAAAGAGGAAGCTGAGAAATTGGAAAATCATACAGATGAAGAGGAGAGTCAGGATTCAAGCAAGAATAGTTTCCTTCAAGCTGAGTGCTCCGAACTTATTTGTATGCGGACAGCCACTGGGATTCCTCACTCGCTGTGTGCAGATTTTAAGGGGATGATGGAATAATTTAGGCATCCTGTGGGCAAATAATTTTTGTTTGTTTTAATTCTATATTTATTTCAGAGCAGATTAATAGAACCTGCACATCAAATTTGTGATTTCATGAGTATTTTTCTTTCAGACAAGATTAGAGTAAGTACTGATGTTGCTCCTGAGTTGTTTGAAAAATAAAACACGATTTATACATTAATATATGAGGTAAGCAGCTACAGCAACAATCCTACAGTGGTTTTTGATGGCTGATGATTAAGAAACCATACTGTATGAAGGAACATCCTGGAAGAGTGATTTCTACATTTCAACCCATCAGAATGCTTTTTCCTTACCTGATATATTAACAATAAATATATAAATAATCAAAGGATTTGATAATTTTGCACCAGAAATACATATACTGTATATGTTTAAAATTAATTATCACCTTATTCATATACCCTATTACTTATAAAATTCTACTACATGTACTTATATATATACATATTTAACTGGAATTCAGTGATAAAATGGTGAGGTTTTTAATGACATGTTACACAAAGTATCTTAAAGTTCCAAGCTAATCTGCATAGGGTGCACAGACAACATGCTCAGAAATGAGAATATTAGTTCTCTCTTAGGTCTCTAAATTTGAGAAAAATAAATTTCCGTCAAGAGGGGGCACATGTAGGTAGAATTTGAAGATGAGGAAATTATGGCAAATTCTCCATATGCTTTTGAATCTTGTACCATAGACTGTGAAGAGAGAGAAAACACCCACATTAAACTCATTGAGAAGATGCAGAAACATTGTGATGCTGAGCCTCTGCTCCTCATTCGCCCCCACGCACAGAAGTGGTCAGCAGCACTTGGCATTAAAACATACATGCCCCATATGAAAGCTAAAACTTCAGCTACAGGATTATAATAAAGAGTGGTGATGGTTCTTAAAGCAGTGTAAATTGGGCTTCACTGAATTAATCAGTGCAACTTACTTTAAAATAAGGGTCTTTGTATGGCACTATATTTCATTTAATATTGTCCATAAAAGAGATGTGATTGTTTATTTCTGAAATGGACTGAAGCTATTTGCTTCTTTCTCCTACAGAGTCTCTTAAATAAGTAAGGGACTCTTTATCCATATATATTTAACACTCTTGTTACACTAACATTCTGTTTCTAAAAGGATCAAACTGAATAAGGTAAATATTTATTATTTTTGATGAGCAGTTAGTGCTTTGTTAATGGACACATATTTCTATGTATAGGGGACTGTATAATAAAGCAATTCACTACATATGAATAGTACATAATGATTAAATCAAGATAATTAGCATTTTCCTGCCTATGTGCTTAGAATGTTCAGATGTTTCTGTTCTAGTTACATGAAAGATATCATAAATCATTCAGCGCTATAGCTACCCCACCGTACAGCAGTACACTAAAATATTTCCTACTACCTGTTGGATGATGCACTGTCTACACTAATGTCTTGAGGTATTAATTAGAAGTAAGAAGGAAAAAGAAAAAATATCTAAATTTGTATAAACACACTTAAGATAGTTAAGATGACTGTGCTACAAAATTCTATTAGTACTTGGAGCAAAACAATTTAACATTTGTAGGATTTGGTCAGTTTTGTCTGTTCGTGTCTGGTGATCTGAGGAACTCTTCTGAAGACCACTATGTAAAATAGCAACCTTAGTTACATTCCTACTACCTTATTTTGAAGGCCTGTATCATCATTGTTTTGGACTCCTTGCTATTGTTATTTATTTGTCTTTTTTGTTCTTTGTTTTTCTAGTCATTTGTTTTCTTTTGTTTTTCCCTCTCATACAGAAAGGATAGATGTACATGTAGAGGCTTATAGGCTTATAAATGCCTAGAACATCTCCTAAACAGTTTAGGGGACTCTATTGTATTACACGTGATAATATGAATGGCTACTTTGAAGAAAGACATCATGGTATCCATTGCTGACTTCTTATCATCATGCTGTGAAATTCAGTAATTATTTTATGCTTTGTTCAGAGTGATTTTAGTCTGTTTTGTATTATTTAATTTCAACATATATAAATGTATGGACAGCTATTTTGAAGAGAACAAGAGACATTACGGTAGTCATTGTTGATTTTCCTATTGACTGGTTTTAAAGGCTTATGATGCTTTCATTATTCTGTTTTTATCAGTTTAATACTATTTTGTTTTGTATGAATTCATTGTGTGTGAAGATATAGACAACTATTTGGAAGAAAAGAGACATTGTGGCAGCCACTGTAGATCTCCTGTTGTCTTGCTTTGAAATCTGTGTCACTTACATTGTTTTCTTCTGATCTGCTTTGTTCTGTTTTGTTATGGTTTGTTTTACCCTCTTTAAAATAAAAAACATTTGAAATTTTTAAAAAAAGAAGTTGTCTTCCAGCAGTTTTATGTTTTCAAGTTTTACATTTGGGTCTATAATCCATTTCACTTGGGTTCTGTGAATAATTAGAGCTAGAAATTCTTATACCTGTTATCAAATCTTTTTTTAATGCCCTGCATTCTTCCTGTTCTCCAGTGACCTTTCTCCTGCCCTCTTCTGCTCTAAGATTATCGATATTAACTTCCACATATAAGCTAGACTATATGATGTTTCAATTCTTGTCTGGCTTATCTTACTTAAAATAGTATCTCCAAATTCTATTCACATTACAGCAAATTATAGATTTCAAATATATGAAGTTTCATATGTATAAGTTTATATATATAATTTCATATATATATATGTATATATATACATATATATATATATATGGGACTCGGATGAGTTTTCTTGGGTATCATAAATGGTATTGCAACTAACATGGGAATGGAAATAGTCCTTTGATATAAAAATACCATTTCATTGTCTATTGACCCAATAACAGAACTACAAAGCACCTAAAATAACCAAAGCAATCCTGATCAAAAAGGTAAAAAGCTAGAGATACCCAAACACCTTACATCGAATATACAACAAAGCTATAAAAACCACAACAAGCATCTTAATAGCATAAGAATCAACACATAGACCAGAGGAATAGAATACTGAACCTAGAAATTAATCTACACACTTATAGCTGTTTGTGGCAAAACTGCCAAGATAGTATATGAAGAAAGGACAGTCCCTTGAAGAACTGGTGAGGAAAATCTGGATATTCCTATGTGGATGAAAGGCGCTAGGCCCCTGTCTCATACTGAAGCACAGAAAATCAGATGAATATTAGACCTGAAACTATGAACCACTAGAAGAAAACATAGGAGAAAAACACTGCAGGACACTGGCCTAGGCCACGATTTTTAGGTAAGTATCCAAAGCTTCCTGCTGCTTTGATGACACTTTCTGCCATCAGTAGTAGCAATGTTCAAGGTGTCACTGCAGGTCCATCAGTATAAGTCATCAGTACTGTAGCTCAAGTGGCAGTCGTTTTTCTGTTTTTAAAAATCCATTCCCGATAGACTAGTTTTTCGGCACCTGTGAGATTCTGTAGAAAAGCAGAATCAATAGAAAATAGATGTGTAATTATGTGAATGGACGTTGCTGGTGCAGGTCTGTACTGGAAAGCTTAAGAAAAGAGCTGGAAGTGCAAAGGAAATGCTGAGATTTGCGCTTTTCCAAAATGGGAAGACTTCCTTTTTCTTTCCTCTTTAACCTGTCTATGCTACACGTCTATTAGTTGGCATCACCCACATCCTGGGTGGAGCTTCACCATCCATTTGCTGGTCTGCACGTCAATCATCCACAGACACATCTGCATGTGGTGTTCTAATCTGCTAGACACGCCTTAATCCATTCAAGCTAACACACCGTAACGAGTGCTCAGAGCAACTCTGATGGCCCCAGTACAGATGTTTCTTTCTCCCATCTGGCTAAAGAAGCTAAACTGCAATCAATAATAAATCCATGAAGAAGGGCCAATTTTGCAACCCCAGGGCCTGGGTGCCCCTTTATTCCCAGAGGTTCCCCTCCTGCTAGCCCAATTTCGCTGCACTTTCTGCCTATGCTCTCAAGAAAGAAACTGATCTAAGCAGTTACAGTAAGTTGTTAAATGTTTGACAATTTAATATGTCCCTTCTCCTGGGAATATTTAGAATTCAGTGCACTAAAAACCATTATCCAGAATAAATTTTAGAGGGTGATATTTTTAACATCAGCAAGCTAAAAGGGACAATTTTGTTTTTGTTTGATTGTTTATTTTTGTTTCCTGATGCCCTTGAAATTGCACCTGATCTGCCTAATCAAGTTGCCAGAAGATTTCTTAGGCTGTTCATATAGGATTTCTTAAAGCTTAATCTAGAGAACCACAGCTAAATTTATGGAAAGAATTTTTAAACACCAGAACATTGTATCGGCCATGAAGCCCACAAAATTGTCACAGGACTTAAATAATTCACGTATTCTAGTCCTAGGGCACCCGGACACAAGGCCATCAGATTCTCTGTTTCCAATTGAGTTTAAAGACTGATGCTCAGAGAGCCTTTTCCTTACCACTAATATTAGAGAGATAGACATATAGATAATAGACAGGTAGATAATGGATGGATAGATAGATAGATAAATGGATATTGACAGGTTGATCAAAAAGTACATGTCTCAGATAAAGCAAGCACAGGACAGACCAAGTCCCCCTCCTAATGAAGCACCCTGTCAAATTACATTCTGTTCATTTGCATGCTTATTTTATTGTCTCTACTGGGTACCACTTTAGAGCAGGGCTATATTTGCTCATCCATCTGTCTCTATCCCACTGCACAGATTCTGTTGAATGTAAGACCCTTGACAAAAAAAAAATTGTTGAATAAATTTTAGAGCAAGATTGCTGCAGGAGTTGGGTAAAAACCAGAATGGACAACATAATTAGTATAAATGAAAAATTTTGTGGTGAATAGGGTAAGTCAAAAAAAAATCTAGAGACAAAAATACAAATTAACTGTAATTGTTTCTCCAAGGGGCATCAGCAACTCTTGTTTTTAAAACAGTTATCATTCTGTTTCTTTTTTTCCCATACCCATAGAAGAAAAAGCGCTGAAAAATGAGTAGGCCAGTATGTTGCTATTGATGTTGCTATTGAAACTAGGTAGTTTCCTAGTCCGCATACTTTAATTTATTAAGTCCCCCGGTCCTGCAATCAACAGACACTTATTGAAGGCTCTTACTGCTTAAATATGAAGGGTCCTCAGATGCCTCATGCACTGAAGGCACTAACCTCACCAGTGGATTAATTCACTGCCGACTCATCAGCCAAGAGGGCTGAGAGGAGGCGGAGCCTTGCGGGAGGGCGCGCTTTTGTGGGGTGCATCTCTTCACTCCCTCTCTCTGCTTCCGGGCTGCTATGAGGTGAGCAGCTGTGGTCCACCGTGCCCTTCAGCTGGGATGCTCTGCCTCACCACGCCTAAAAGCAGGTGAGCTGCTGTCACCGGAGTGGATGGCTCACGGGCATGACACCCCTGTGCAGGCCCTGAGTGGAGCAGGGCTCGACTGAAGTCCCGCTCCGTTTGCGTTAACAGCCTTGGTGGCTTCGGCAACTGTGACACTGATGAGCGGAGAGAAGAACAGCGTTTGAAAGCAGTAAAGATAGTGAGGCCGGAAGGCTTCCTCAAGATTTTCTTTTAAGTGGCTGCATGGGAACCATATTAGCCAACTGAACTGAACACTTAGGTTTCAGCCACTGCTTTGAAAACATTTTATTTGCATCAGCTTATTAGAACCCCACAATCAGTGGGAAGTAAGTGCTATCATGTCATTTTACCAGTAAATGTACTGACAACCTTTTCTATGATCAGCCAGAACTGTACTTCACACTATTGCTGTAAACTAATGTGATAGTTGCCGAATAGGAGAGCCAGATCACTGGGTAACAGTAAGGCATCTTTATCAGCAAATTGGGATGGTTCATTAGAGAAGGAACAGGAGGGGAACTAGGTTTTCCTCTCAGAAACATTTGTTACTGCTTTACAGAAATAAACAATGAGGACTTTTCTTCCCTCTAGAAATTCTCAACCATCTCCTAAATTATTGGTGGAATCACTATCGAAATACTTCTCCTTGAAATGACTAGGTGCTTTGAATTTATAGAAATTATTCTCTGAGAGCTTGATAAATGGTTGCTAAGTAGCGGTAGTCATAACCATAGTTATAATATATGTGCATCTACATACAGAAACAAGTAAGATGCAGCTACATATTTATATATAGACAAATAAGTAGAAAAATAAGAAAGAGAAGTTTAGAATTTGTGAACATTCCTGGTCTAGATGACCTCCATTAGAACAGTTCTTTCCACTTTTACCATATTTGAACCTACAGAAAAATTGAAACAAAACTTGCCTAGGCCAAAATAAAATGAAAAACATCATACAAAAGTCAACTCAACTGTGGAGTTTATTTGTTCGTTTCCTTAGTTATCATAGCATTCCAGTGAAATGCAAGATCATATGGTAAATCTTCCATTTGTCACTGGGTGGAAATTTTTGAATTTACTGGACTTCAACACATTAGATTAACCTGAACACAGAAAAATAGAGCATCTGAGGATGTTCCTTTCCCCCAAATAATTTGAGAGCATTATGCCGACTCCTTGAAATTTAAAAAAAAAAAATCTCCATTCCATGGTTTCCTGCATTGTTTGCAAGCTAGGTGATGACACACTTGGACACGAAGTAGTGCACGAGGGCTTGTGACACTTGGGAGCAGAGCAGTTACAATCAGCCTCCTGTGACCAGAGCCACACACTGACTTCCTCCTCATGCCTCCAAACCTAAGGAAAACCTGTATCTAGCAACAGCTAGACAGTGAGTAGCAAGCAATTACTGTAAATTACTGTAAATATAAAGGATTGTTTTAGCTTTCTTAATGAATCTCTTAAAGCTTGAAATATTGTACAATAAATGTCTCTTAAGCAAGGACTCAATTTAAATCACCATTATTCTTATAGCTATTACAGTTTTTCCAGACTCAAAAATGTCATACAACTATTTTTTCTAAAATTGTTCAACCTACACTCTACTAGTTCTGTCATGGTTACTTTTCTCATTGCAAAGACAAAATACCCGACACCCAAAGTTAAAGCTATTTCAATTTGCAGTCTGTAGAGGTTTCAGTCCATAGTCAGCTGCCTCCAAGGTAGGGTGGTGTGGCAGAGGAAGATAAAGAGAAGAAACAGTTTGAGGCAAGCAGAAGGCAGTGAAATCATGAAAGTAACAAGCAACAAGCCACAGGTACTTTCTGTCCCTTTATACTGTATCCAGACTCCTCACCCTTAGGACAAGTAGCACTCACACCCAAGGTGAGGCACCTTTAATCCTACCCAGAACTGTGCCAAAGCAATCAGTGGACTAATCTAGTAATCACACACCATTCATCCCAGCCTCACACACTCAAGATCCCACCACCTCTGATAACACCCACCTATGACTGCATAAGGCTTTGGGGGGACATCTAGACACAAACCATAACAATTACAGATGGGGATCTGAAGTATTATCATTGCCTGAAGAATACTATAATCCATTTTAAAAGAATATCATTACCTATACTTCTGAAAAATTGCAAAATGGCTTCTGTGACGAGCTTCACACTGAATTAAAATTGCAGGTATCCTGGAAAAAAGTGCTGGTTTTTGAGAGCAGCACAGTAAAATGTCCTTTGTTTTCCAGATATATCTTGTATTTAGTAAAGTGACTAGCAGAAAGAAAAAGGGAGAGACAGAGACAGAGACACAGAGAGAGTTGACTTAACTTGTACTTCTTACTGCAGACTTCATTCAAGTAACCATATTTTGTGTTTAAGACAAAGAGCATCAGACTTTTTCTATATTTTGCTACAGCCACACATAAGTGTTTTGTTATTTAAAGAACTTACAACTGTCACACATCGCATTAACAAGTTAAAAATTCAGTTTAAATTTTTGTAAAGTTTCTTCATGTTTTATTTTAACCCTGACAAAATCTAGACTTACAATAATATTTCTCTATTTTTCACTGAAAAATCAGGAAAGAATCATGAACTCTAATAAAAATATATACTTCATATCTCATAAAATATTCAAGTTGCTTATTTTATAGAATCATTAACTCTTACTTAATATGCAGCAATATTATAGACCATGTTTAAGAGCTTACTCCTAACCTTATTTTAACTGTGCATGATATGTAAATATTTTACAAATGTGCACAGCAAGATAATAATGTGCCTTCCATATTCTGTTATTTATTGACAAACAATATCATCTATTTATTTTTAATACCATATATTCATTTTTAAGAGTTCCTTGAAATAATACAACACAATTATTCTTTTACCTAAACTAGTGAATGTATTTCACAATAATTAATTGCTGAGATCTACAACCAAGTATTAAAATTTTAATTTTTTGCTGATTATAAGTTTAAAAGTAAACAAAGCACAGAACATATCACAATATTTTCATGTTGAAACATTGTGTTCATTAGTGATTGACAATATTCAAAATTCTAATAAAAATGTTTGTATTTCAATCGAACACTAAGAAATCATTGATCAAACGCCGTTCCTTTATACTCAATAATTCCAGATTCATAGTGGGCAAAGCCGGGCAGGACTGTCTTGAGTCTCAGGACAGCAGGCTACGGAAAAGAACGGACAAGCTCTGCTATCAGTGGCTTGAGTCCTCCTGCTCCTGAGCTGCCCTGCCACAGCAGGCTTGTGAGGATCAAATTTCCGGAGTGTACAGATACGGGCAGAATGTGAGAGTTTTCTTTCCCAGTTTAGAAATAACTGAATAACACATGCAAGTCATCAGAGAAATGAAAATACTTTTTGTAGCTTTGCCATTGATGATAGCTAAGTTTGAAATGTGGATTTGGGTCTTCAACTAGAGGGCTTTGAGATGCTTTATCTCACGGGGAAACAGCCTCCCACCCAGATGTGGAGGAGGCAGCATGAAGGCAACCTGTCGCTGAAGGTTGGTCTTTAGTGATTTCACAGAATAGAGAGAGGGACAGTGAGATGAGTTGAATGATGCTGTGAACAAATGCATAACCATTTATTTGGTGGAAGACCCTCAATGTGAAAATATAGTTCCTGGCAGATACATGATCTTCCCTGAATATTGATAATATTTATGGTAACCAGTAAATGAAAATTAGCAATCAGAAATAGTGATCTAATCCACAAAGTAAAATTATCATGAGGAACCAATAAGATATGCATAATAGTGCTCAGTGTTTATTAGTTACCATTTTTGTATCATTGATATTAATAGTTTAAAAATATTTTATCAATGACCTCCTTTATCAAGCCAACTTGTCTCTGTCTGGCCTAATGGATATAACTGGTGTGGAATGAAAACTTAATGTTAAAAGATAAGCATAAATCATCGATTATTATAATGTTAGAATGTTTGCCTTTCATAAAAAACTATGTAGTTTCATTCATGAGTGGAGGCTGTGTATAGTACAAGAAGAAGGTGAATTTTCCTGAGTTGGTGGCAAGAGTTTAAAAAATGAGAGAGAAGAAAATTTACTATGAAGAAGATAGCGACACAGTTGAATGAGATTATAGGTGGTAGATAAAAAAAGATTGAATCTTTTGGGAGGAATAGAGATTTTCAGACAACTAGGGCATTTTACACCAATATGCTGGGTTTGAAGAACTGATTTGAATTCTGTGATGCTATGAAAGAAAACAAGTTGACCCTAGTACATATGGTGATGAACTGCACACAATAAAAGTAGGCAGTTTCTTTAAAAAAATAATTTCAACTAGATGCAAAAGTAGAGAGTAGTATGATGTACACAGTAACCATCTGCCAGTGTCAACCAGCTGAACAAACACAAAGCAATGCACCCAAACAATTTTATCTCATCCTATTTGTCAAATATGTCCTTTAGCCTCCATCTTCTAGAGGTTTGTAAACACATCTCTGAAATCTCTCTCTTTTGTAACTCTCTCTTTCTCTCTCTCTCTCTATATATATATACATACATATACATATACATACATTCTGCCAAAAATGTATACATACTTCAGGAAAAGAAAAACTTGGATAACTAATTGAATACTAAATTTATTGAGACATCATGAGATTTATACAAATTACCGTTGACCTCTACCATTACAAGAGGTGCTCAAGGTGGTGGCCATCAGCTTTTGGACATTTATTAGTATGATGAACTGCTATAGGGATAACCTTTACCATTTAGATTGCTGCACACACGTTTTTTATTTCTTCTCTAAGGGCAGCAGTGCAGTGGGTTTTCTGCAGAGCACAACACCCTCTAAGTTCCCGCGTATGAGTGAGGGTAACGCCATCTGTTATAAAAGCTTTTCTTTTCCTGAAGTGTGTATACATTTTGGTGTTCTCTCTATATATATATGTAACTGCATGGAAATACTTAAACAAATCTATTGCTATAGAAAGTAAAATTAGTTGCCTCTTAGCCCTAGATACTCAGTGTATGGCTGTTAAAGGATAAGGTGTTTATTTGGGGGTTAAGAGTGTAGAAACTGGCATCTCTGTGAATATGCTGAAATACTGATGCACTTTTTAAGTGGATACATTTTATTATATATAAGCTAGACCTCGATAAAACTGTTAGAAATCATGGGAAATCCAGCAGCATAGAGACTGCTGCGTTGAAATTTTATGTGTGAATGTCTGGAAACGGAGTTGGTGTTTATAAATTGTGTCATGGAAGAGAGGCATGCCTGATCTTGCTGAGGGAAAGATAAATGGAGAAAAACCGGTAAGATACAGTTGAAATTCCATTTGTGACTTTTCTAAAGCCCTCATGCATGATATTTTTTGCCAGTTTCTGCTGTGATGAACTAGTAACTAAAAACAGATGATGCCAATGCCCCAGAGGTAAATTCCTGGTCGCTGGGAAACCTTACAAACCTAAAGAATGTAGAAAATAACCTCAAGTGTTCAATTTCCTGATTTGTCTAGGTTGCCAAGTAAGATGACTATTTACTCCTAAATTTCCATAATTTATCCCACAAGACTTAAAGCAGTCCCTGCCTGGAGTCTTTAAATCTCATCTTTCACCAGCACATCCAGAATACTTCAAGAAGAAATTGCAGAATCAATATTTTGTGCTCCCTTCTTTTAAAGTTTTTATCCCTCAATTTCCTGTCTCCTTGAAAGTCCACACAGACTGTCAGATAAATTCAAACTGTGAGGAGCTGTGCACATAAAATTTTGATCTCTAGTGAGATGTCCTGTCATTATGGTAAGCAGACATGCATTATTCTCCCCTTTTTTAAAAAAATTTTTATTTTAAAAGCAAAACCAGAAAATGACAGAAATGAAACAGAATTTTTTAAAAAATAGAAAATTAAGACTAGCTAATATATTGCATATCGTTATCTTAGAAGTAGTTGTTCAGGTTACAAGATTTACATATAAAAAATGATCAAACGATGAAACAATGACAGCACATACTCTTCTTATTGATGAACTTGCAGAGATTAAGACAGATAAATATTCCCTACCTTTTTGTTTTAGAGAGTTTTGTCTATTTTTTAATTGACAGCACACTGCAGTATTGCCTAACCCCAGAGGCCATATGATGATGCTTGAATTTTAAAAAGTGAATTCTCCAAATGGATAGATTGTTTTCAGAAAAAAAAGGAAATTTCTTTAGCAGGCAGTTTGGAGGAGGAACATGGCTTCTTTACCAGTGCAAAACATGGCTATCCAGACACGACGCCCCTGTCTTACAACACAGTGTACGTCAAATAAATATTTGCTGAATCAACTTATGAATTTTATTCTGTTTTGAAAAATATGCATAATCTACTTTCTATTTTAATTTTCTGTATGAACTGTATCCACATGAATCTCATAAATATCACAAAGTGAACACATTTTGATGAGTATATCATAATAAGGTAAATTGGTTAAAATAACGTCAATATTCCTATTTTATGCAGGTTTTTTACAATTAGGTTGCTTAGATAACAGATATAGCATATTTATAGAGTAATGACACATTTTGCATCATACACAGTGCATAATTGCTACCCAGTTTGTTTTTCTACATAACAGCTCAGAATGTGAACCACACTTTCACACCTGAGTTTACCTACATTCATGTCTTCATTTTCTACCAATTTTTTTTTTTTTTTTGCTTGATCTATTGCTACTCAGTGTTCCCAGTCTTGGAATGATTTATGAGAAACTAATAAATACCTAATAGACATTTGGTAAATATTTATAGCATTGAATTTGCTACATCTTTATTTTCTTCCTTTCTCTTTTATGCCTGAGTATAATTCATCAAAGCCATCTATTCCTTTGCCACAATATCAGTCACAGACTTTCCACTTTTCTAGACAATGGAAAGTACAGCACCACACTGTAGCTGTTCTCCATCACATTGTGGGCTTCCAATGGTTTCAGTTAGTTTGAATGTGGTACTGATGAAATTTAATCATATTATCAATAAATATACCAAAAGATATAAAATATAATAAACATCTGGAGAATCATAGCATAAAATAATTCCATTCCTAATGTTTAATAGAAGGAAACTAAGGCTTATAAGCAGAATAAAAATAAACACATCAAACAAGTCAAGATATAGCAGAAATTAAAGGTAACAATTTACCTTAATTAGGATATAGGGACTTCAAATCTGGTAATCAATATTTTGAGAGAAAATATAATGTTAAAAAGAAGAAAAATTGTAAACAAAGAACAATGCATACAAAGAATCAGTAAAAGCTAACTGTGAAAAAGAAAGAATGAAGCTCTATAGATAAAGACAAATACCTAATTTGTACAGGTTCAACAATAGATTACACTTTGCAAAGGAAAAGATAACTGAAGAGGAATTCATAGGAAACCAACCACACTGAAAGGCTGAAAAAAGATAGGGAAAAATGAAGAGATTTGATAGCCCTTAGGACATAGCCGAAGTCAAAATAGGTATAACGGGTTTCCAGAGGCAGAGAAAGAAGGACAAAATACATTTGGAGAACTATGTACCAAAATTGTCTGAATTTGATGAAAACTTCAAGTCATACCCAATAATCTCAACCAAACTACAGAAGCATGATATCATGCAAACATGAAGACAATGAAACATCTTAAAGCCCCAGAGGTGAAGAATAAATATTAACAATCTGTCACTACAAAATTGAATGTGACAAAAATTACTTAATGTAGTACAAAGTAATGAAATTTTGAGGAAAAAATAATTAAATAAACCAAACCAAACCAGGGGCAATGCATTTCCATGGCACCGATATTACTAGATGTGTTAAAGGAAACTGCTCGGGTTACAGGAAAATGACACAGAAAAGGAAGGAGCGATGGCAAAGGTGATGGAGAGAGTCAGAATGAAATTGAGGTGCAAAGATGGGAAACATTCAGCAAAGAACAGCAGCAGCCACGGCAGAGTTAGAAGGTTTCCTGATTGCTACACACACACGCACACACGCATATGCACACACAATTTAAAACATTTTCCTTTCATATATGGCTCAGTTTAATCCAAGAGTCAAGTAATACTTTATTCATAGGAGAACCCCTCCTTGTGCAAAGAAAGTTAAAGAAGGCGAATATATAAAGCAGACTGAAGGAAAGTTGCCTCTTAGCGAAGGTGAGCAGAAGCTCCAAAGTTCTTGAAGAAACACAGGGTCCTCGGATCGCATCCTCAGGTCACGGTCCCTTGCCTGGAACGTCCGGTATGGGTAAAGTTAAAGGTCTCCGTGTCGCACAATTTGTAAAAATGTATTGAATCACTCACAAGGGAGTTATCTAGTATATAAGACTTTCAAAATAAATGAATAACAATAAACACGAAACCACTGCTGTCCTCATAATATACTATTTCTTCCTTGATCCCAAGCCAACTTGATTAGTTTTCTGAGTCCACTAACCTAAGAAGTCTGCTGAGTTTGGTTAAACCAGTTAGATTAGATAGAATAGAAAAGCATCAAAGTAGCAATAACCATGTAAAGAGAACTACTAACTTAAAAGGAACAATAAACCAGCCCTGAAAATGGGAACTTAATACCAGATTAATCATGAATTCTGATATTCTTCAAGTAATTGTGTTTCTATTACATCATGATGACAAAAACCAAGACTTTTTATACTTTCATTTTTTTTTTCACAGCATCATATGTTCAGATATATGTTTCAAATAGTTCAGATGGTATATTTGTATTTTAATTTGTCTAGTTCTAAGTTTTAAATATTATATACACAGTCAAACCTTCACCATGAATGTCCTCTGTCTAAACTTTGTGTGTCTAACTAATCAGATTACCACACACAAAAAAAAATCAAGAAAAGTGTTTTTCTGCAATAGAAATTTCTTAAAGATCTAAACAGTTATTTTTAAGATAACAATATGCAATATATTAACTTGTGTTAATTTCTTACTATATTTTTGAAATTCTGCACCATTTCTATCATTTTTTGTTTTGTTTTTTAAAATAAAAAAAGAAACAAACCTTTAAATTGTTATAACTTATTATAAAAAAAGAACATCCTTGAATTTTACTATTCAGTTGCAGTGTTTCCTTGCTTTTTGGAAAAACTAAATATCCGTATTCCAAGTGAACAGTATTTACATTGTAATTTATTTGGAGACACAGTAATACACCCTGAGCAAATCAGCTGGAAGGTAATACATGAGAAAATGAAAATTGTTAGCTTATGAAAACAAATGAATTTTGAATTCATTCAAATTTGAAGGCTAACGGCCATTGACAAATATTTCTTACCATTTTCCACTGGCTAATGCTGATATATTAATACTGATTTTTATTCCATATGTGATTTAATCATAGGGTGTTAAGAAGTAGTTCAATAGTATGAGAGTAGAATCATGTTTTAAGCATATTGTTCTTATCTTTCTGATATCTCTCTACAGTATTCATTTTAAAAACTCTAACTTTCACCTCTGTCTTGGTCCTATGCCTAACAAGGATCTTAATGGGCAAAGAAAACAAAAACATTTTAGACCATTTAATTACAATTTTTAATAGTAAACTGAAATGATTCACATTTGCAATATTTTAGGAGATTGAGAAATAACTATTTTAGAATGTAAAACCTAGGCCTAAGTATAAGTGTATTGAAATAAGATTATAGTTTAAAAGCAAAAAGGTTAATGAAGCCTACAAAACCTGTAAGCACACAATTGGAAACAGTGCTTTCTTCACCTTATAAGAGCCTAATGTTTCTGTCTTCTTTGGAATCAACTTGAATTGTGCAAACTTGCTGCATGAAATGTTATTTTATTTCCTAGTTCAGTCATTCTGACATTTGACAGTGTTACTGCTTGCGAAGTTTGCAGTGCTTTTGAGCCTGTATTGGAAGTAGAAAAATATTTAAATGCTTCAATAAGAAGAATATAATTTAAAAGGTGGAGTAAAATGTATACTTCCTGAAAATTTCTAAACAAGGTAAAGACCTTATTCTATTATTTCTTTTGCTACAGTGGTACAGGATTTAATGGGAAGTGAAGTCTTGGGAATGCAGTGAGTACATTTTTAACTGAAAAATTAAATTGCACAATTTATTTTTCATTGTATGAGTTTAGTGGCTGCCATAATCATAATTTGATCCATCTTGGGTTGAACTTTTTAATAGTAGTGAAAGCATATCAGAGAAAGAACCTGAAATAAATATTCATTTCTAGCTATTGAATTCTGAGCTGTGCCTCTTTTATTGGTTGTTTCTCCATAAATATAAGTTAGGAGAGAGACATAATTACTTATAAGGTATTGCATTTTCACTGTGAATACAATGGAAAGCTATGATCTGTTTATCTTTACAAGGTTATTTTATTCACCAAGATAAGTTTTTTCCCAGTGTTCTATATGTCGCTTTTGTTGTTCTTGGCATTTTGGGAATTCTGATACCGTTTATTTTTTGCCTAACTTGTTCTTAAGGAATATAGGCCACATAATTAAACATTTTAAAAAAACCACTTTTACCATTTTAGGGCTGCAGGATATCAAATATTTTTAGCTTAAACTGCTTCCATTCATTGCTGGAAGAGCAGCTCTAGATGTTCTGATAGCTGCCCTTGGGGCAAGGTTGCTGATATCTGACAGAAAAAATGCAAAGAACAGAGCTCTTTAAGGTCTACAACCTGATAGTGAAATGCATGAAAAGAGAAAAATGGCTATTTCCAACATTTTATTTACTGTATTACACCACAGTGAAGCATGCATTATTGTACATAGTTATCCATTTTTGTGTGTAGCCAAGTGCAGCTAAAATCTAGTAACTTAGCAAAATTCCTCAACTCAACACATTATCATTAAATATAATGTTATTCATGAAATCTGCAGACACACTTTGTATCATTTGTTCTATATTTAACCAGTTCTTCTCTAAATCCCTGGTAACCAAGTCCAAAGATTTATTCTCTATCTCTGTGTACTTTACACATGTGTGTATGTGTGTGTGTGTGTGTGTTTCTACATATAAATCAGATACAGATGCAGTATTTTTTTTCTGTATCTACTAGATATATATCACAGATTCTTTATTCATTTGCTGTTGTTCACTGAACCATTAGTAAGAATAGATAAGTGAGAGTAAACATTCTACTAAAATTTGGTACATATTTATAAAAAAAGTTGAATTAGTGTTCTACCAATGTGTTAAATAAATCAACTCAACCTTCAAATATAAGTTCACCATTCGATCAGTTTGCACTGAGTATAATACTTTAAAAACTTACATATAAATTCCTCTCTCTCTCTCTCTCTCTCTCTCTCTCAGTCTCTTGGTCTGTCTGTCTCTCTCTGTCCTTCCTTTCTCTCTGTCAGATTTCTGGACCACTGAAAAATCTTACTGGCTGCATAGAAGTTATAGCAATCAATAACTCAAGATCTTTCTTTCCATCCAAGACAGTGGAAAAAAATCACATTGAAAACTGCAGGTAAAAAATATCACTGGTGATCTTTCAAATAAGCTGTTTGAAAATTACACCAAAGGGCTACTTTAATTGAAATACTCTAATGAATGGCAGATTATATTGCCTTCCCTTAGCTCTTTTTGAGACTGCCATATCCTACTCCCACACAGAATATATAATTTTTAAACTACATCCCATTGATTTGGCCCATTTGTATATAACAGTTGTCTGCTTTGTGCTGTATGAGAGGATTATTTTGAACAACAAAATAATGTTTGTGATGATTAGAAAACCTCATCCACCAGAGCAACTTTTTAAAAAATAAACAATCAGGTATGCAATTGTTCAGAGTAAAAAAATGTCTTCCTCCAAATTACCACTTCCAAAAGGTTATGCTTGTGCTTTAATTCCTAGTATTATGTCTTTCAAAGAGTGCACTTCCACATATATAAATCTCCAAATGGGCTTAGGAAGATGGGATGAACAGAAGCATAATGCATTTAGGACAGAATTAGGTATTAATATATTGATGTGAAAAAATGACAATACTCTTTGTCCTTGATTGCTAAGAAAAAGGTTATTTGGGGGACTTGGAGGTACATTGAGAAAAAGTCACATACAGTTGATAAGACCACATGGTGACACAGAAAGGCTGATCCTAGAACATCATGAAAGCTTGTGTCAAAAACAGAAATACATTGATTCATTCTAATGAAAAAAAGTATGAAATACTGCAATCGAATTATGTACTATAATCCAATGTGTTATGGCTTAGAGTAAAATGCCCCCCAAGAGTCTTATGTGCTCATGGTTGGGGTTTATGGAAGGCTGGATCATGGGGGTGCAATGCTTATCAATACAGACTGATCACTGAGATGTGCTTTTACATTGTGAGCCTGGAAGAAAGAGGTGGGGAATAGGGCGAGTGACCTGAATAGTCTATTTTTTTGTGCAGCTTCTCTTTTCTCTCTTTTTCTGCTTCCTGGGAAAAATGGATCAAACAGTTTTCCTCGGCCATGCTCTCCATTCCTGCGGTTTCTGCCGTGAAATCGGCCAACCATGAACTGAACCCTCTGAAACTACAAAACAAAATAAATTTCCTTGTTTCATTTGTGGGTGTCAGGTATTTTGTACCAGTGAAGGGAAAGTGACTAATTTGTTATTATAACAGAAAAAAATAGTAATACAGAGTCTGTCCATGAAGCGAGTTTAGTACAGTAGAGTAGATATCAGTGAAATATCTAAATGGATATATAAAAAGCTCCTTAGGACAAAAAAAAAAATCCCAAATCTACTGCATATATGAATATAGTCCAATAAATTTCTTTTTGGATAGAAGAGAAGTCTGTTTATTCTAGAACTTAAATACTTTATAAAATAAAATGAACATTTATTCCTAATCATTGAATAAAATTTGATTTTAAGCTAGTATGTTTAAAATATAATTGTGACCCCAATTATACAGTGATAAAATGATATAAGGGTATACTATGTTTGATTCATTGTTCATTTTGGTTTTTGAGACAGGGTTTTGCCATGTAGTCTAGGCTGGCCATGAACTCAAACTCACAGCAATCCTCCTGCCTCAGTTTCCCAAGAGCTGGTCTTACAGGCATGCACCACATGACTGAGAGGTACAATATATTTTTGCCTATTTTGTATTGTATTTCTTCAAGTGAAAATTAATTAAAAGGTTTTTAAAGGAAAAAAATTTAAAATTTTCAAAACAAGACGATAGACTAACAGTGGTCAAAACATCACATGTTGTTATCTTAACATCAGTCACTCAGAGCACAAGAGATAGGCATTTAATTAACACAAACCTTTCTTTTCAATGAACTCAGAGAAACTACCAGCATAACTATATATATATATATATTCATTTGGGTTTTTTGCTTTCCCCTTCTTTTTTCTACTATCCCCATCCCAGTTTCTCTTCCCTTTTGAACAGTTTCTTCCCATTTTAGAACACCTATTGTACATTTTGGATCTTGTAACTCTTTCAGCTTCTCACAATAGGGAGATAATGTGATATTTGCATCTAGTTTATTTTACTTATGATTTTGGTCTCTAGTTGTATCCATTTACCCATAAAAGTTTCAAGTATATCCTTCTTTATGGCTAAGTAGTAGTCCATTGTATAAAAAGACCACATCTTTTTCATCCATTCCTTGGTTGATGGGCATTTGGGTTGTTTTGAAGATCTAGATATTACAAATTGTGTTGCTATAAACATTGATTCACACATATTACTGTGGTACAATGTTTTTAATTCTTCTGTGAAGCTTTGCAGCACTGTAATAGTTGTGTCAAATGGGACCCCCAATTTTAGTTTTGTGAAGACTTTCCACACTGATTTCCAGTCGTTGCACAGTCTACACTGCCCTGTATAGTGAAGGAGGGTTCCTTTTCCCTACATCCTTGCCAGAATTTGTTATTGGCTGATTTCTTGGTAATAGCTATTCTTTCCAGAGTGAGATGAAATCTCAGTGTTGTTTTAATTTGCATCTCCTGAATGACCAATGATGTTGAACATTTTTTCATATATTTATTTGCTGTTTATAGTTCTTTATCCGAGAAGTGCATATTCATCTCAGATGTCCATTTTTGAATTGGGCCTTTAAATTTTGGAGGTCTGACTTTTTTGTTTTTATATGTTCTCAATAGTAATACTTCATCTGAGGCAGCATTTTTTTCACATTGTGGGTTGTCTGATTGCTCTGTTGGTGTACAAAACTTTTTAATAAAATAAGATTCTAATTTTTGATTCTCTGTGATAGTTCCTGTGTGATCTAGGTGTTATTCATAAAGCCCTTGCATATACCAATGCTTTCAAGAGTTTTACCTATTCTGTCTTCCAGCAGATTTAATTTTTCTGTTTTAATATTCAGATCTTTAATCCATTTTTAATTTAGTTTAGCACATGGTGGAAGTTATTGGTCCAATTTTAGTCTTCAGCCTGTGCAGAGCCAGTTTTTCCAGCACCTTTTATTAAAGAAGCTAACTTTCTGCCAGCAAATGTGTTTGGTGCTGTTGTTGAACATAGGGTGGCTGAATATGTCTGGACTTGTTTCTGAATCTTCTAATCTGCACCACTGATTATTGGGTCTGATTTTGGTTTAGTTTTTGGTCATGAGGTTATTTTATCTTATTTTATTTATTTTGCCAGTCCTGTGCTGTGCTTAGCACAATAGTTTTATAGTATAATTTCAAGTCAGGGAATGTGATGCCCCCTACCTTGTCTTTGCTGCCCAGATTTGCCATTGCTCTTCTAGGTTTCTTGTGGTTTCAAATGAATTTTAGGATTGTTTTCTCTAATTCTGTGAGCTATGTTGTTGGAGTTTGATTAGAATTGAATCAAATATGCATAAAAATTTTGGAAATATGGCCATTTTCATTATATTGGTTCTTCCTTCTCAACAACAAAGGATGTCTTTCCATTTGCTGATATCCTTTTCAATTTCCTTTTTCACAGTCCTGTAGATTTCCATGGAAAGGACTTTTACATCCTTCATTGGATTTATTCCTAGGTATCTCATTTCTTAGAGTACTATTTTGAAAGTTGTAATTTCCCTAATTTCTCTCTTAGTGAGTTTGTTATTTATGTACAGGAAGGCTATTAGGTTTTGTATGTTTACTTTATATGCAGCTGTTCTACTCAATTTGCTTATTAAATATAGCAGTTTTTAGTGGAGTTGTTGAGGTCTTCTATGCAAATTTTCATGTCATCTGCAAATAAGAGTAATTTACTTTCTTCCTTTTCTATTGTTATCCATTTTATTTCCTTCTGTTATCTAATTGATCTGTTAAATAAGAATGGAGACAGTGGTCATCCTTGTCTCATATTTAGTTTTAAAGTGAATTCTTTCAGATTTGTCTATAAGTTGTTGGCTGTTGGTTTGTCATAGATGACTTTTATCAGATTAAGATAAAGACCTTCTATTCCAATTTTCTATAGAATTTTTATCATGAATAGGGTTGGACTTTGTCAAAAACTTTTTCTTCATCTATTGAGATGATCATATGATTTTTGTCCTCGGCTTTGTTAATTTAGTGCATTACATTTACTAATTTGTGTATGTTGAAATATTCTTGTATCCCTGGGATGAATCCCACTTGGTCATGGTGTATAATCTTCCTGATAATTTGCTGCATTCTCTTTGCCAGTATCTTATTGAGGAATTTTGTATCTATCTTCATGAGGGAGATTAGCCTGTAGTTCTCTTTTTTGATTGTGTCCTTCTCTGGTTTTGGTATTAGGGTAATGCTTCCTTCCAGGAATTAATTTGGAAATATTATTTTCCTTTCAATTTCATTAAAGAGTTTGAGAACTGACAGAAATAGGTCTTTAATTCCTTGTATAACTCAGGAGTCAATCCATCAGAGCCTCAGTTTTTCTTTGTTGGTAGGTTTTTAACTACATCTTTGATTCCATGGATTGATACTGGCCTTTTTTAATTAAATGTGTTTCTTTTTGCAGCATATCATTGGATCTTGCTTCTTGACCTATTCTGAAGTCTGTGTCTTTGATTGGTAAACTGAGACCATTAACACTGATGGTTATAATTGACATGTATTGACTTATTTTTGTCATGTTGTTCCTGTTGTTGCCTCTTCTTTTTACTTCCCTCTGTTTAATTCTATACCTTGCCTTGTAGATTCCTTCTATTGGAGTTCATGGAGTTATAATCCTTGTTATCTCTTTAGAATGTCCTTCCAAATATTTTGTGTTAATTTGATGGTCAAGAATTTCCTTAGATGTTCTCTGTCATGGAAGTAACTTATTTACCCATCAGTTTTGGAAGATAGTTTTGTATGGTACATCAATCTGGGGTTTAAGTTTGTTTTCCTTTAGAACTTGAAATACTTCATGCCATCATGCCATGCTCTGCATGACTTGAAGGTTTGTGCTGAGAAACCAGCTGTGACTCTGATGGGCTTTAATTTGTAATTGTTTTGTTTTTTGTTTTTATTTTTGTTTTCCTAACAGCTTTTAAGATTCAATTCTTCTGTTTAATTTCTAGAATCTTGATTACGATCTGCCTGACTGTAAGTTTTTTTTATCCTTCCTGGCCATTCACATACAGCTTTTCCTCATCTATGCCCTTCTGTTGTGCCATTCTTCCTTGGAGCCAGTAAACTATGCAGTGAGTATGTGAACCAAAATAAACCTTTCCTTCTTTAAATTTTCCTTCTTTAAATTTTGTGTATTCAGTATTGTGTCCCAGCACTGAGAAAATGTCTAAGACATATTTTGGGACTGAAAGTTTGAATTGTTGCTACAACTGTACCAGACCATGTGGTTTAGAAGCTTTTGGAACTGGTTCATAAGAGGAACATGGAAAAATTTAAAGATGTCAGCTGGAGAAGCAGCCCTAGTATGTTGTAAGTGAGGCTATTGAGAGATTTTAATGAGAGTTCATAAGTTCAGAATGTTGATAAAATGGCAGATAGCGAAGGCCAAGCACAGAGTTGTCAACTGAGACAAGGGCTCCACTGGTAGTTGAAATCAAGACCCTGTGTGTTATGTTCTGACAGAAAATTTGCTTACTCTTTGACTGGGATTAAGGGTTAGAGAACTTTCAAGGAAGCCCAGTGTTTATGCTGTGACATAGGTATTGTTCACTGCTTTTAGTAAGATTTATTCTGAGTAATAGGAGGGGAAAAACTATTTTAAAATGTTAAGTTTACTTGTAAAAGAAGGGGATCCATATTTGCATCAGGTAGCTAAAAAGATTAGCATTAAAAAGAAGACAACTACTTTACAACAGAATAGGGGAAAGGTCTGGAGGGCATGTGGAGAACATGAAAGACTTTGTCTTTTGCACACTAAAGTGAAAAACTAAAAGAATTTGCTTTGAGAAGAGAGTCTAGGGCATCCTGGTAGAGAAGAGTGGCCTAAGGGACTAGTTCTCTAGAATCTGGCTTATGATGGCTGGCCTCCCAGAGACTCACGCATGTAACAGTTGTGGGGTCAGGGAAGCTTCCACTCAGATTTTAAAAACAGTCCTGGAGATCAAGGTAGTATATTCCTGAAAGGGCAGTGTAGGAAAAGCATGAAGATAGAGTAGAAAATGCAGAGAGGATGCCAAGAAATTAGAGATGCCAAGAATGTGGAACATCTGCAGAGGAAAAGGCTCTAATTAGCAGTACTGTAGAGGTTGGGCCACTCAGGATCTTTGGTGTTCACATCTTTGACCCGGGTCCTGGATTTACATGACTTAATGTTTTCCTTTCTCTATCTAACTTTGGTTCAATTGGTTTCTACTCCAGAATGATTATATGTGTCATTACATGTGGTAAGATTTTAACATTATTTTAGATTTTTACAGGGGCTCACAGCTAAGAATTTATCTTAAGTCTCAGTGGGAACTTTGGTCTTGGACATTTCAGCAATACTGGAGCTATTAAGACTTTGGTGGCTCTTAGAGATGAACAAATGCATTTTGCATAAAATGATGCATATGAGCCTTTAGGGACTGGGATTGAATGCTATGTTTTATACCTGGACATCTTCCCAAGGCCTCAGGTGATAAATGAGACTTATTGAGTTATGAGGGTGACACAGCTGGCATGGAGTTGGAAGGTAGCACTTGATCAGAAGTTACTGAGGGTGTGACCTAGAAAGAAATACTACCCACCCTGACTCCTTCCTTTTGTCTATTCCTGCTGGCTAGCATGACTCAAACAGCTTTTACAATACTATAACCCTCTGCAATGTCCTTTTGTCTTGAAGTATGGAGCTATAGACTGAGAACATGAGCCAAAATAAGTTTCTCCCTCTTCACGTTGTAGGAGTCAGGAATTGTGTCCCTGAAAACATAAAGTGACTAAGATATTGATTATCTTCATGCGTATACTGCTATTTTAAGTATAGTTTTAAGAAATGTATGCTCAAATCCTTCTTATTTTAAATCAGATTGTTTATATTTTTTTTGTTAAGTTTTAGAAGTTTTCTATAATTATTCCAGATATTAACTTTTTATCAATATATGATTTACAAATATTTTCTCCCACTCTCAATGTTACTTTTTCTTCTGTTGATATATTTTGATGTATAATTTTTTTTAATTTTCACAAATTCCAATGAGTGTATGTTTTCTTTTGTGGATTTATGCATGATTTTATATCCAAAAAATTACTACCAAGTCCAATATTGTGAAGTTTTTGCTCTATGTTTTCTTTTAGGTCTTTGATCTACTTTGAGTTGATTGTCACATATAATGTTAGGTAAATGTCTCATTTCTCTCTTTTCATGTGTTAATTACAGTTTTTCCAGAACTAGAATTAGAAATGTTTTCATTTCTCTCTTCGATGAATTTGGATTTCTTGTCAAAAATAATATTTGCAAAAGTTAATATTTTATTTTCATATTCTACTTTCTGGGTCTGCATGTTGGTCTTTATGACAATATCAAAGTGTTTTATATTGGTAGTATTTTAGTAAATGTAAATCAGACTGTATGAGAACAACAATCTTATTCTACTTTGTCAAAATTGTTTTGGATATTTAGAATGAGATGTTTTAATTAACATTAAAATTAAATAGAAACAGTGAGATTTTGTTTTAATTTGCATTTCTCAAATGACCAGTGAATTTAAATATTTTCTCATATTTTTTTTGCTGTTTATATTTCTTCATCTGAGAAATATCTGCTCAAAAAAAAAATGTGTATTGATTTTAGAGCCCATTTAAATTTGGGAGGGCAGGGGTTTTTTTTTTTTGTATAATCTACATATTAGTCCTTTTTCTGAAGAGTAGCTGGTAAATATTTTTGTCATTATGTGGGTTGTCCCTTCACTGTGTTGGTGGCTTATACTGCTGTGCAAAAGCCTTTTAATTTGATGTGATCTATGTTGATTTTTTGTAATATTCCCTGTGTGATTGTGGCTTTGTTCATAAGTCTTTGCCTATACCCATACTTTCTAGAGTTTTACCTATTCTATATTCCAGCAGAGTAAATGTTTTTAACATTTAGATTTTCGATTCACTTTGATTTTAATTTAGTATATGGTGAAAGAAATGAGCCAAGTTTTAATCTTTGGTATGTGGAAAACTCATTTTTAAACACCATTTATTAAGGAGGTTATTTTACTTCCAGTGAAGGTATTTGGCTCCTTTGTCTAAGATGAGATAGGTGAGGGTGCTTCGAGTTGTTTTTGCATCTTTGAGTCTGTTCCCCTGATCCTTAGGTCTGTTGTTTGTTTGTTTATTTGTTTTTGCCAGTAATGTGCTGTTTTTATCACAGTAGCTGGGTAGTACAATTTCAAGTCAGGGGGCCTGGGGTTTAGCTCAGTGGTGTAAGTGCCTACCTGCAAGCATGAGATTGTGAGTTCAATCCCAGGTACTCCCCCCCAAAAAAGGATAATTTCAAGTCAGGGATTGTGAAGCCCCTTGCCTTACTCTTGTTGTCTATAATTGTTTTTCCCCCCTAGGTCTCTTCTGGTATAGTATGAATTTTAGAATTGCTTTCTATAATCCTGTAAGGTATACTATTGATATTTTGATGGGAATTTCATGAAATTTGTATAACAGTTTTAGAAGCACAGTTTAGACATTTTCACCATAACAGTTCTGCCTATCCAAGAACAGCAGCTATCTTTCATTCTATCTTTTAATATCCTCTTCAATCCCTTTGTCAGAGTACTTTCAATATAGAAGTGTTTTATTTCCTTTGTTAAACTGATTCCTAATCATTTCATTTTTTCTGTGAAAGGCATTGTTTCCCTAACTTTTTTCAGTGAGTTTGTCATTTGTGTACACAAACACTATTGATTTTGGGTGTTGACTTTGTATCCTTCTAGCTGCCAAATTTGGCTCTTAATTCTAGGCATCATATTGTGGAATTTTGGGGCGTCTTCTATGTAGAGTATCACACCACCAGCAAATAATGATAATTTAATTTCTTCCTTTCCTATCTATGTTCCTTTATTTCTTTCTTTTATCTAATAGTTCTGCCTAAAGTCTCCAGAACTAAATGAAAAGGAGTAGTGATAATTTTCCATGCATTTATTTGGGATGTTTGTTTGTTTTGTTTGTCTGCATTTGTTTTTGGAGGTCCCAATATTTAATGTCTGACCCCAAAAAGGAAATAAAAAATGAAAGGAGGAAAAAGAACGTTAGCCACTTAATTCCCCTGGTAAGTCACTTTGGTTGAGGGATCAGGGCTTGTGACAATGAGAAGGAGCATGGCAGCAATGAATTAATTAGTCCACACCATAGTGAGCGGAGGAAGCAGTGTGTGGTTTATTAAACGCATTCTGCCATCATGGAGAGGCCAGAGTCCATCTTGCCAGTCACATGTCCCATAACTGTGTGCCAACCACTCTAACATACAAACAACCGCCTGTCACAGGGCTGAGGGGTGTAGGCTGGGTGAATATTAAAGTAGTAAGATCAGAAATTGATCAAAATTAACAATACTTTAATGTTGAAAACTTTATCTAGAAGTTGCAGGCTTTGGCAGACATTAGAGTCCCAGATAATTGTATGGACAGGTTTTACTAGGGTAATTGTTGTCTAGGTTAAGAAGCAGATTCCTGGTGCTTTCTAACCAATTCTTCCCCTTATTAATTTTGAGGATAAAAAACTCATTACATATTAAAATAAATAGCATATCTGAACAAAATAATGGTACTTCCCCAGAAAAAAATTAAAAATGGTAAAACAGTGTTGTGTTAATATTTATGCAAATATCTTACTATCTTAGTGAAGACAGCTGGATTCTCACATGTGTTTCTGCATTCTATCTGCCAATAATTTTTTTTGCTAAAGCAATCAGAGATATTCTGGCCTCAAAACAGATATATATTGTGAAAAATAAATGTTTTGATAAACATTGCAGACCATTGCCAATATTCTTCTTTGGTTTACACTAAAATTTGGCAGATAATAAATTATAAAGATTAGTTGCAATGTAGAATGTAAGACAGTTAGAATTTCACAGTGTGATAAGTTAAAATCCATTGTTCTATATTGCATCTCACTGGATATTTATCCTTGGACAACTTTGTACTATCAAAATATTGATTCTTTGAATTATTTAATTATTCCAAATGTCAGCATCTGTCAGTATAGAGTCTCAAATAATTGTATTTGTTAATAACCCCTTCACTCTCATCAGAAACATATTTAAGTACTATAAAACATTCAATGGCAGAAAAAAAATTCCAAAATTCTAATATTTGCTAGAAAGCTCAAATTTTATCATTAGCAACTAATACCATTTGTAGTTTTATTCCTTAAAATGTCAAACTTATTTTGTTTTTGAGAAGATACCTACCTAATAGGTTCCATAACTGTAGTCTCAGTAGTAGTTGTTCTTACAAGTAAAATTATGTGCCATAAAAGAACAAGCTTGTTACGCTTACACAACAAATAACCATTTACTTGCTTTTCCATGAGACAACCTTCATAACACCGTGCAGCAAAAATATTTTATGCATTCCCTTTTTTGTTACACATTATTAAAATGTGTTTCATAGGCTATATTTTAATAAAATTAAAAATTATAGCCATTCTACAAGTGCATTCATATGAAAAAACGCTTTTTATCCCTTTCACTGTGTCAATACTTCACTTACCAGTACAATTTAGTACTATTATTCCTATTTAAACTAAATCATTAGCCGTTTTATCTGTCATTACCTTTGGACCATCAGTACAAATGCATACACAGTGAAAAGTTAAAAACATCTCAGAATTGTTTTTAGAAATGTTTTAACCTCACAAAACATACAAAAGGTTGTTGAAGATCCCAAGATAACACTCTGAAAATTGTTGCCCTCTACTAGTATCTTTAGTGGCTCTCTGTTTAGCTAATTTATCTCAAAGCTCATCTGTGCAGATAGTGGTTTCACACATGAAGACTAGGTAAGATGCAGGATTTCATCACAGGGAATGTAAGTGCACCACATGATATTAACTGTAGCATGAAAATATTACTATTGATAAACCAAAGCTATGATTAATGACAGTTCTACTCTTACATACATAAAGAGAGTTGACTATCTTGCAAATTTGTAGAGTTCCAGTTTGAAATCCACTGATGCATTTTCTTAATATACTGAAAGACTTAAATTTTTAATTCAGAATTTTCTAATTTGTCTCATCTTTGCAGTCTGCTTTTTACTGGTAATGTAAGAAAATATAACTTTCAGTATTGCTTTGACAAGGAAATCAACTCACCTTTTGTAGTATTTTTTTTTTAGTAGTTGCAGCTGTGAGTGGGTTGTTTAATACTTGCTTGAATTATTTCACCAAGCTTTCTTCCAGCAGTGGAATGGACAGTACATCACCACCTGTGTTTATAACAAATATCCTCACATTCAGATTAATTATCATATCCTCTCTCTCTGTTATAATGGTCACAGGGTTCTTCATCTGGTTTCTTAATCACAAAATGAAATATACTTCTAGCACAGGAATTTATTAGTATAGATGGTCTAATTTCCTTTTCCAGAATATGAAATGTTGACTTCTTTAAATTCAGGTGCAATAGAAAGATATCAGTGTAATACTCTATTGTATAAAAATGCCACATCTTTTTCATCCACTTTGTGGTTCATGGGCATTTTTGTTGTTCCAAATTTAGCTATTACAAACTGTACTGCTATGAACATGGGTGCACATCTATAATTACTTCTACAATAACAATATGTAATTTATCAACTAGTGATTTCTTACTTTTTAAAAATTCTGTATTATTTCTACCCTTTTGTGTGTTTTGCTTTTTTTCCTCTAAATAAAAAAAAAATAAAAAAGAGAAAGATTTCAGTGTTGCATGAATCAAGAACAGCTAAGTCAATAGCTCTGCTTCTAGTTTTCTGCCCTCCAGAAGCAGTCATATGTGAACTAATGGCTCTGAATAACATTGTTCTAAACAGTAGAAATTTTCAATGCAGAGAAACAGGTTTTTAAAAGAATAAGTATGGTAGATTACACAAATGAAGTGAAAATTATGATTTCCCTGTATACACTCGTAGATAGATCTTAAACTTACCGGTAAGTGAAAAGAATGAGGTGCTGTTGGCAATATACCATGTGCACAGTCTATTACTGGATAAGGCCGTCTTACATGGGAACAGTGATCTTCCAGCTTGTTCCATGTAACAGTGAATACTCAAGACCATGTTATTTTATCTCACATTCTCTTTTGAAATTCACCTTCCCTGAGACACTGTGTTGTAATAATGAACTATTCAAAAAGAATGATGTGATTCAGAAACAAAAGTTTACTGTCACCAGTGAACACTATCTACCTTTGATTCTCAAATCATCTCAATAGGCCATTGATATCATTATTAAGATATGATTTCCTTTTCAAAAGGGAGTAAGTTATGACATACATAATATGCTGTTATACATTTGTGACAATGATGTAGATGCCCTACTTTTAAGTCATGTTTAAGAGTTTTATTTATATACACTAAATGTAGGGTTTAATTCCCTACTAATTCAATAATGTAATTTCTTATCATGTACTCTCATTTTCTAATAGATAATGACCTTTAAAATATAACCCTAAATGTTTTGATCATTCAGAAATAATAATCTACCATTAATCGTTTTGTTTTTGATAACATCACAGAACGAAGTTGAGAAAAAATAGGTGATTTACAGTATTTCTCCAGGTTTTAGATATTCAGATTCTTCTCTTATATGTATTTACTACAATGCTGGCATTTCTTTGTCTTTTAGACAAATGATTATCACTTTTAGGAAAAAGTCAGATGACAAAGATCTGAAATGCCAATTTTATAATCACTCTATATTTGGGACTCATGAGGAAAGGACTTCCAGTATAAAGCTGATCTGAGCTCACATAGAAGAACTCTTTTTAATAGGTTTTTCTTTGACACGACTGCTTCATGTGTACAATGCCAATTTACTATAATTCTTTCCAAATAGCAATTGTTCCAAGAGTCGTTTGCTTCCACAGTAAGGACAATAGGAGTCTTCCATGAGGAAATTTTGTCATTATTTACAAAGATATCCAGTAATAGACTGTGCACTAGATTAACAGCTAATTATGACGGTAGTATTAATACAATAATAATAATTTTAGTAATCTTCATGTTTCATGCTTACCAGATAGCAAAAATGGATTGGGAACCTAGCAGATTGATATATGTTTGCATAATTTTTGCTCTATATAATTCCTTCATTGCTCTCTCTATTTCATTGGGTCTTTTTTATTTTTGTAATATTATCTGAGTTAATTCCTTATGATTTTCATTATATGTGTTTTTGATTCAGTCCAAAGCTTATAAGAAACATTCTATCACTTTTGTATCTTTAAAAATCTTACTGCCTAATTCATGCATTTGACATTTGTTTTAGATAAACAGATTTACATTGAAGATACATTAAATTTGAAAAAGATAATGAGATCAGTCATGTCAAGGATTTTCACCATGTATGATTTGAAATTAAGGCTAGAGTGAAGCCTTGATCTATACAGTCAGGTGGGAAATGTTTTAGTTGTACTTTAATCAAAACCTACAGGAGGAAGAGATGCTATCTCCAGACAGGAAAAAGTATAGGCATCATCTCAGAGAGCTGGGTCCTCTCTTGTTTATCAAATACATTGCAGTTTGGCTTTATTTTTGATTTTGTACGGGTCTTAAAAATCTGAGACAAAAACTTTTAATCTTAGCTCTCCAAATGTAAACTATATATCTGCAGCAGTATCAGTAGTAAATACATTTTGGGAAAATGTGTAGTGACTATACCTAATTATAACCCTAAAAATATTTAACATTTTTATATTTTGTGGTATTTTGATAGTTATAGCTTAGTTCACAAAACCTTAAAATAAGGATTGTCTTTAGCTTTTCATAATGGACTTAGCCATAAATTTCAAAGTCCTTATGATTTGAGTATGGCAAGATAGCCCTGTTACACTTGGGTAGGGTTTTTCTATGAGTAAATACAGCCAAAGTCATAGCAGCTACTCAAAGCTTCCATTGACTGTAAAAACAAAATTTTTATGGAGAAAGAGATAATATAGCAGCCATTGTTCATCTTTGGTTATATGGTTCAGAATGCCTTGCAATATTTTCATTCTCCTGAGTTGTTTTATTCTATTTTGTTATGTTTGACATTATTGTGTGTAAAGCTAAGCTCAACTATTTTAAAGAAAGAGACATTATGATAGCTACTGTTAATATCCAATTGTCTTGTTGTGAAGTGCTGTGTTGCTTACATTGTTCTGTTCTGATCTGCTTAGATCTGTCCTCTTTTGTTTTATTCTCTTTAAAATAAAAAAAATAGGTTAGAACAAACTATTAAGAGCATGATTGAAATCTTTAACATTACAGATGTATAATTAATTACATATCTTTTTATTATTTGTCTACACCTCAAATATGAACAATGGATTTGCCAATTTGCCTTATGTTCAGAAACTATTTCAATTCTCACCCCATAAATAATGCATTCATTATGAACATCACAAAATTCAAAATTAAATGCATAAGTGTCACAGTCTCTAATATTTTGAAAGCAAAGTGATACCTGCTATCACATGCAGTCTGAAGCTAAAGAACCAACTGAGTAAAAGATAAGAACAGTAACTCTGACATCATATGAGGAATGCTGGCTGTACTACTTGTGTTATTTCAGTAGTTTCTACAGATGATAATGATGATAATGATACTAACTACAGAGTATTATTGTAAGAGATGGATGATTTGATGCTGTATAGTCTTTTCAATCCTCAAAATAGTGTCAAATATATAGTGTGAAGTTTAGTATATTAAGTAATGTTATTATTTTTTCACATCAAATGAAGACAATGAGCATTGGACTTTTCCCTAGATTTTTCCCAAATCAACTAAAACAACATTTGGTGGACCAGGAAAAAGGTCAAAGGTATTTCACAAAGCGCATGAACACAGAAACGGTGTAAAAGAAGCTGAAGATTATCTATATTTGGTCTGAAAACTCTCTTGATTACTCTTCCATCATTTACTTCCTAAAGACCTGCTCTTGGTCTCAGTCAAGACTTTTTTTCCAAATTCTGTGCTCTCTCCTTAATCTATTCTTATCTCATTAGGCCTCTGATCTCTGGAAACTCCATTTATTGTTAATATCATATTAAAAAGATCAATTAACTTCCACAGTATCACTTTTTTCACTTCTAGACCATGCCCTGCAGCCTGTATTTTTCAATTAAACATCCACTCTTCTGTCTCAAAAAACTAAAGACAATTCTCTCCTCAAAAGTAACTGAAAATATGTTTTGCCCAGTTACATAGGCTTGATCACAGCCTTTCTTGACTATCATGCTGCACTCCCAGAAGGATGCTTCTGTGTGTTACACAGAGGGGGCTGGGAGAGCCCACCCCTGAACTGCGGATGTGGTTTTGAATCAGACTGCTGTGTTCCTACGGCAGGAGAATGAATGCATACAGTGAGTTTCAAAGTTTAGCTGTGTTTCTTCCTATTGTAATCCTGGAAGAGTCATTTAATCTCTTTTTACCTTAGTTTCCCTATTATAAAATAAAGATGATAGTATTGGTATCATGAATTTGACAAGACCAAGTAAAATTGAATATGAACAGTGCTTTTAGCCCAATTCCCTGACACAGGGACAGTTTCCATTTTGCTAATTCCTAGTAATCAGCTGTCTTCACATATTTTTCTCTAACCACATTCTCAGTCAGATATGAGCAGAGTCATCTTAGAAGAGCAATGCTTTGCACAGAAAGTTCAAAATGTAATCTTTAATTTTTAAAGAAATAAAAGAATATGCTTTATTTTTATCCTAGTTTTAAAATGAATCAGAATACAATAATGCAAAAATAAATAAGAAACAGGGCCAAAGAAATTTAAGAGCAGGGTAAAAACAAAGCTTCAAAGTTCTGTAGAACAGAAAACTTGGTTTACTCCTATTCCAAGCCGACTTCTTCATTTTGCATAAGTTTTTAAAACTGAAATACACTTTCACTTCCATGCACTATAAAAACTTTCTATTTTTTATTCTTGTTTCATTTATATCTTTGTGCATTGTGGGCTTTTCTTGACAAATGAAAAATATCAATATTTTTATTTTAAAGTCTCCTCTAATACTTGAGAAATGAAACACTCAGGGAAAGAAAACTATTTTTAGTTTTGCAATGAAGCAAATATAGTTAGGTTTTTATGTATACAAATACATGGAAATTGAAATAAATATTTTTCAAATGTGTGTATTTGATGTTCTAAGAATATGGAAACTGCTTTATTATTAACAGTAGAAGGATCACTTATGTTGGAGCAATACATTCATGACAGTGTTTGTGAGTAACGGCAGCAATGCTATAACGATCCCACACATTCAGAATTATAATGAAACTCATGAGTAGCATGTAGTTTAGTGCCCTCAGGCTTCTATGTTCTTAAATAATATTTTATTTTCAATTTTTGCTTTGGGTACTAATAGGTGACAGTCTTATAGGATAAAAGTGCTTACACAAATAAAAGTTACATTTCCTACTAGCTACCAGCCAAGATACATTTGTCCAATCCCCTCTGCCTCCTAACATCTAGGTTAGATGATGGGGCTTGTCCCCATCAGAGAAATCCCAGCTGTACTGGTATGTGACTTCTGGCCTATGAGGTTTAGGCTAGAATTTGCCATCACTGAGCATGCAGATGACTTTGAGAACCTGCACAATGATTGAAGCTCCACAGGACTGCATAAAATTCAGATGGAACCAGGAGAGACCTAGAATAACAAAAGCACTCTCTGGTAACAGAAGCAAAGCAGGAGGCACCATAATCCCAAACTTAAAGTTATACTACAAAGCTACCATAATAAAAGCAACATGGGGGGAGAAGTCAAGAAGGCTGATCAGTGAGCAACAAAATACAAAGTCTTCCAGGAGAAACAACTCATTTGCCAGAATAAAACACCCTGGAGAGACCCAGACAGAGGGAGATGGATCTTCTTGACACAGGGAGAAATTAAAATGTAAAAAAGCTTGTCAAATATGTCAGGACTACAACTGAAACAACTAAAAATTATGGGACACAGCTTTTTTGATCATGGCAACCCACCAAGTTTGCAAAGGCCTGAATCCACACTGGCCGGCAGAGCCACCCAAACTCATTCCCGCTGCCACTCAAAGGAACCACAGAAGCACTGAAATCGGGGGTTGGTGAGCCCAAAAGAGTGTTGAGCCAGCAAAGGGACCTTCATTAATCCATGGTCAGTGCTGGGAAAGAGACACCCCCCCATGGGAAGGGTGCGACCAAATGGGCAACATGTTGGAATTGGGCAGGAGGAGCCTGAACTAGGAGTGACAGTGACTTCAGCTGGTTCCTCCTGAAGCATGCCCCTGACCGGGACCCAATGAGCCATCCCAAATCGATTCCCTGAGCCTAGCACACACTAACCAGGTAAAGGCCCCTGAAGTTTGGCTGGCCCAGTGGGAAGGGGCAGAAATACGCAGCCTGCTTACACCTCAGTGACAAGAGCAGACAGGAGAAGGCAGAGGTCCCTTGCCAGCGTGCTTTGGAGGAAACGTGGCCAATAGGGAAGGGGGCTGGGACCTGCACTGTAACCTGTGTGGAGGAAGCCAGGACCATGACAGGAGAGAGAGGCAAGAGGAGGCCCTCAGCCCAGAACACTGAGAGCCCTGATTCAGGAGAAGGAAAAACAAGGGAGACTGAGAGTAGCAAACATGCAACATCAGACATGGCTTCAACAGGTCATTAAGAGATATCTTCAGAACCTTGTAGACAAGCTCAAAACTGAAATACTAAATCAGGTAAAGCAAGATATGAGTAGAGTAATAAAAGAAATGCTCTCAGGAAGCATCTCTCAGGATGATACAGATGGAAGAAGGGAGGAACACAAAAAAAGGAGAGAAACATTCGGTAAAGAATATAAAGAAAATATAGAATACATGAAGCAGATTCAAAGAGACTACCAGGAAATTAAAAACTCCATTGAAAGCTGGCATAACATCTTAAAAGAAACTAAGGATAGACTATCAAAACTTGAAGACAAGCTTGCAATGTGTGATCATGAAAGGAAAGATCTCTTAAAAATTACAAGGAAACAGGCAGTAACAATACAAAGGCAGAAGATGACAAGAGAATTTACAATTTAAGAATAAGAAATGTGAATGAAGAAGCAGGAATACATACAGGCAAATTACAAAGGCTATTCATGGAAATAATTAAGGAAAACTTCCCAAGCATGGGAAAAGAAAATGACATTCAGTTATGTGAGGCATACAGAACTCCAGCCACCTACAACCAAAACAGATCTACACCCAGACATATAATAATCAAGATACCAGAAACTCAATATAAAAACAGAATATTAAAAGCCATCAGAGAAAAGAAACAGATCACCTATAAAGGTAAGCCCATCAGGATCATGGCAGACTTCTCAACACAGATCATCAGATCAAGAAGAGCTTGGAGCAAATTAGTCCAAGCCCTGAAAGAAAATAACCTCCAGCCCAGATTGATGTACCCTGCAAAACTGTCACTAGAAATTAATGGAGAAACAAGATGCTACCACGACAAAGAGGAACTAGGGGAGTTTGTGACCACCAATGCAACCCTATAGAGAATACTGAAGGACATTCTAGAGAGAGAGAAAAACAATACCAGGATTTTAGGAACAGTGGCAGAAAGGCCTCAATGAGTGGGGCAGGCAGTAGAATGAAGGAGAAAAGTGGACAAACAGGCAGAAAAATAGCATAGCAGAAATGAGGCAGAGAAGGATGGCTAGAATCTCTAACATAGATGGCCTTGATACACTATATTGTTAATAGTGCACCAGGATTTAAAATCCACATTGCTCACACTACTCTGCTTAGATGTATTATATTCTGTTCCAGTCATTCTACCTGTACTAGATTTGAGGGCACAGACAGCAATCCGAAAATAACAGGATATAGTATGGTAATCATCCTTAATTTCCTATTAAGTTAATCTAAAGCTCTGTAAAACTTTCACTGTTTACCATGACTGATCATAACCAAATCTGGTTTGTTAGATTGCTGTTTTGTATTGATAGATTTTATTCAAAACTGTTATGATTGATAGTATCAAGTCTGAGAGTATAGGCAACTGCACTTAAGATGACAAGATTCACTAGAATATCCACTCTAGTTTGATTATTACCTGCCTTTGAAGTTTTATACTGTCTACAATGTTTTATGTTTACTAATATTATTATGTACTGCTATATTCAAATATACTGCTATACTCATTTATGCCTGATGATATAGACAATTCTATTGAAGATAATAAGAAACAACACAGCAATCATTGTAGATCACCTTGCACTGTGGTTTTATACAACTTTTTGGTCTCATGTTTTTATAAGAATTTGTTTTGTTTTGTCTTGCTAAGTTTTGTTTTTCCCTCTAATACAGAAAGGATAGAAATACATGTAGAGATTCATGCATGCGTAGCTGTTTACACTCTCACTGTTTGAATATCTACTTTGTATGCTTTAATTTTTAACTTGAACAACTATTTCTAAGAGGACAATATGTAATTTATCAACTAGTGATTTCTTATTGTTTATCCTTTTTTCGAAATTCTGTATTATCTCTACCCTTTACATGCTTTTGTTTCTCTTTAAATAAAAAAAATTTAAAAAAATAAAAGCAACATGATATCAATACAAAAACTGACATAAGGATTAATGGGATAGAGTACAATATGTGGAAACAACCATCAAGCACCTAATGTTTAACAGAAGGGGCCAATAACATGCACTGGAGGAAAGCCTCTTTAATATGTGGTGCTGAGAAAACTAGCTGTCCACATGTAGAAAACTGACTCTAGATCTATGTCGCTCACCACATACTAAATTAAAAGGAAAATGAATCAAAGAACTCAGTATCAAACCAGAAGCAACTAAGCTGTTGGAAGATAAAACAGGTAAAACTATAGTACTTATAGGTGAGGACTTTCTGAAGAGAATACCAGTTGCATAGGAACTAGAATCAATAATCAACAGATGGGATTGTATCAAACTAAAAAGCTTCTGTACAGCAAAAGAAACCACCAGCAGAGTGAAATGACAACCCACTGAATGACAAAAAAAAATTTGCCAGTTATTCCTCAGGCAGGATTGATATCCAGAATACACAATAATCTCAAAAAAAAACCCTTATAACTCTCCAAATAAAAGTCTCAAGAAAAAACAGAAAAATGAAGTAAATAGTTCACAGCAGTACAGAAGATCAATAAATACATAAGAGTTCAAAATCACTGCTCACTAGAGAAATGCAAATTTTTAAAAAAAACTGAGGTTTCATCTTAATCTGGAAAGAATGGCCATCATCAAGAAATCCAATTTTTAAAAAGATGCTAGCAAAACCGTAGAGAGAAAAAGGAACCCTTCTACATTGTTGATAGGAACATAAACCAGTACAACTACTATGAAAATCACTTTAGAGAGTCCTCAAAAACACTAAAACTAGAAATTACATTGACCTGTTTATTCTCCTTTGAGATATCTTCCCCAAGAGCAAAAGATGCCATATTACAGTGATATATGCATACTCATATTTATAGCAGGACAATCCATGATCACTAAACCTTGGAAGCAGCCTAAATGTCCATCAGCAGAATAGTGGATGAAAAGAATGTGGTATTTACATACCAGGGAGTACTACTCTGCCATACAGAAAAACAAACAAGTCATTTATAGGAAACTGGATGCACCTTGAGTCCATAATGTTAAGTGAAATGATTCAACACACAAGCTTAAAAATCACATGGTTTCTCTCGTATGAGAAAGCCAGATTAAACAAAAAAAAAAATACAAAATAAAATTTAATGGAAAGCAGGGAGATAGGTCTTTGTCAGACAGGAAGGAGATCAGAAGATGGAGGGAGGGGAAGATCCAGGGAAGGACCAGAAATCGACTCAACATACTGTAATGTGTCACGTGCACCGACCAGCTCCACTGAAGGAATGCTCACACAGTGTCCTGCAAACATGTACTGATAAAAAATGTAAAAAGTAAAATAAAAGTTAAAAATACAAAGTTTAGAAAATTTCTAGAACCCCTGTTCAAAAGATTCAGGTACAGGAGGAGTGCAGGGCACATCCATTTAGATGCATTGGGGAGCTGTGAGAACTAACCTAAGCCAAAGATCAAACCCAGAGTTCCACGGTTTCCTGAAAGATATTGTTCAGATCACCTCAGGTAACTGTTATCAAGTTGAGAACTGCATTAGAAGTAACAAAAACTATTTAAAGCCAAGTTGAAACTATGCCAGAGAAAATCCTGTGTATTATTAGACACAGATCAGACTAAATGCAAATGAATTAGCACCTGCTAAGTGTTGATAGAAGAATATTGTCAAGGAAGCTACAGTGCAGGATTAAAACAGTCTGAAACTATGCCTCAGGGGCTCCAAAATTTATACTGACCTGAAGCAACATATAAAGTTTCTCCTTCCCCAGGGAGCACGTATTGCCCAAAACCCTCGATGGAGATGCCAAGAGATCACTTGGGAAGGACAAGGAAGTGGCACCCCAAAGACTGGTCTAATCAAGAAACACTACATGCTGAGGCAGAGGTGCCTCAGTTGATGAATTAACCACCTTCCATCAGGACTGTGCATTCCTACTCCTCTCTTTCTGTGTGGGCGCCATACAGTTAAATGGCTTGGTTCTCTTTGTAGCATGAAGAAAATAGCCTTGTCCTTTAATTGTACCTCTCGGATCCTGATAGAGCCACCAGCAGACCCAGTGCTAAGGACTCCGGATATCGCACAGAAACTTTTGGGTCTGAGCTAGGAGCAGTGGTGGAGAGAGACTAACACTGTCTCTCTCAGATAGCAGAAAAGGAGCAGTGGTTTGAGTCTGTGCCCAGAGCAGCAGCCTGAGGCAGTCTGGGCACCGGCCACCAACATCAGCACCACGTGGAGCTTCTGCAGGAGGCAGTAGCGACTGGGGACGGCCTTCCCCACCCACTTGCATCCAGAGCAGGGGTCAGAAATTTGCTCCAGGGACACATGTAGTTCATCTTGGCCCCTATTTTTATAAGTTACAATAATAAAGGCTTTTTTGTTGTTTTACATTTTACATTTTTAAACAGTTGGAAGAAAATCAAAAGAAGTCAGATTTTTTGACATCTGAAATTTATATGAAATTCAAATTTAAGCATCTGTGAATAAAGTTTTGCTGGAAGACGGCCATGCCTGATTTACATATTACCTATGGCTGTTTTCAGGCTGTAGCCACAAGGATGAATATTTGTGACCCAAATGGATGACCCACAAAGAGTAAGAAATTTGCTATCTGGCTCTTTAGAGACAAAGTTGACCAGTCCAGTATGTAAGTACAACTGAAGTGGTTTTGTCACCAATGAAACATGAAGAGAAATGAACCGTGTCATTGACCAGCCCCAACATGCAGAGATGTGTGACCCCTTCACATTCTCTCACTCCTTGTTTCTCTTCACATTCTGGCTGGAGGAAGAAGACTTACCTGACCTAGGCCCTAGTGAAACCTGGAGGCAGAGGCCAGAGAGATCTAAAGACCCCAAATCACTGCATGAAGAGCTCTGCCCCTCCCCGGATGGGCAGGACAGCAGCGGCCTGCTGCCTGAGGTAGGCAAATAGCAGCCTGAGCACAGGGACACGCGGTGTGTCCTTGGTCCTCCTGCAGGGGCAGGAGGAATCCGGGTCACGCTGCGTGCATTTGTTCATCTATTTCTATCGTTTTCCTCCAGGTTCTGTCTCATCACTTCCTCTTCTCCACACCTCCCTACTCCATCCTTAGTCGCATGGTACTTTAACTCCTGCTATGCTCAGAATAGTTAAATGAATAAAGGAGAGTTCTGCAGATAAGAACTCACAGCATTCTAAAAGAGGGATAATGAAAAGTAGCAATTTCAGTGACATAAAGCCTTTTTGGTTCCATAAGAATATCTGATGGAAAGATAGCAACAGACGTAACAAAAGTTATTCAGCACAGGCTCTCAGGAGGGTTTCCTAATACAAAGTCATCTACCCTGTGCTCCGTCCTAGTCAGAGGGACATTTCTGCAGCCCTCTGTTCTCCAAAAAGGTACTCAGCTACAACACACACTGCTTGGTGTAATACAGCCCTGTAATCTCTTACTGCTCTTATCAATCCAATTTCCATTTCCCTACGACTTTGTCAGTTTGGCTGCCTGATCATCAAATAACCCAGAAGAATTCTACATATGTGGTACATATTCCACAGGTGAAGAATGCTACATGTAAGAAACTATAAGAATCAAAAGTCATACTTCTAAGAAACCTATCTGACACCAGCTCAAAAAGACATCATCAGACACTCCTGAAATGTCCCTGAAATACTTGTTTATTCACTCAGTAAGTACATATTGATCTCTTGTTACTAATTAGTTCTAAGGTATACAGATGTACAAAATAGGCCCATTCTCCCCATCAGGAAGAGTACCTTGCAGTCATTTTTAGGAAATAGATTTGGAAGAAGAAAATACCTGAGCCCAGCTCACAGCAGTCATAGCAGCATCAGATAATGTGCCCAATCTTTCTTTTTTGAAGTCCAAAACAGGGGAATAGTGGAAGTTTTCCATGTTGACAATTCCTGCCTTGCTGAGATATTGGTGCATAAATATCGCTTTTCATAATGATGCAAAGACTGGACAAAACAGTATAAAATAAAAAACAATAGTCACTCCTACAAAGATTCATAGATACATATGCTAGATTGTTCAGAAGACAATCATCTATCCCAGCCCATGAAAAAGTGGCCCACAACATATGCAAAGGAAGAGATATCTCAACTTGACTCTAAAGCAAGAACTTATCAAATGAATTAAATTACGGTGTAAATGCTGCTGCTGGAACCTAAAACATAAGCCAGCAAGTTATAGGACTGAAACATAAGCCCAGAGCAAATAGTGGTCTGCTGGGTTAAAGAGCTTGGAGCTACTAATAATCTGGGCTAATGTTAAAATAAGCATTTTTAGTAGAGCACCTGGATCATTCTATGCAGATGTGGAGCCCAAAGTGAAGGAAATGAGACCAGAATTGGAAATACCAGACAGAAGGATTTCTGATTAACCGGAAAAAGAGAGGGCAATGGTGGCAGAAATAGCTGAGTGATGCTGCCTCTGCTCTGTGGAAAGAAAGAAGATGGCTAGATTTAGCCTCTGAACTGCTCACAGAAGAGGCATGAGAAGGGGACAAGAGTGGCCCCAAGAATGTTTGGGGAAGTTTCTGAGCTGAAGTGGATTTTATACTCAGTTATCAACAAAAAAGGAACAGATTTCTGGCAGTGCCTCAGCCGGGGCCTTTCATGTGCTGCTTATTTAGAAGATGCGATCATGTGTGGCACAGGAGCCCAGAAAGATGAAGGCAGGAGAGAGGACAGGACATGTATATGCCACAGACTCTGCCTGGCATCTTCTAGACTCCTGCACACCAGACTGATGCTTCAAACTCACCGTAGTCCCGGTGAAGGCTGTAGAAATGACAACCTCTGTGACCATCACTCAGACAGCGGAGTAAAGGAGAGTTTGCAGGGGGCGGCGAGGCCTGGAAGATGTGCCCCAAATCGCCAAGACGTGTGAGGCCACAGTAGCCTTAGATGATATATCTGTGTGTCTAAGGCAGATGGTAAGAAAAATTACCACTTTGGGATATGTAGAATATGAAATCCTGTGTGAATCAGCACTTGCCTAGGTATGTCCAGTAGACAGATTTATACTAAGCAGTCTGTGAGTCGAGGCAATGGCACAAGTTAAAATTATACATTTAGAAATACTAAATCTAGCAGATAAAAGCATGAAAATATATAAAGATGCCCAACTGGCCAAGTCCAAATACACAAGCACCATTGTGTTCATTCTACAGTCGTCAGTTCATGAAAACACAAGAAAGATGGCATCGTGTCACAGTAAAGTTTCTTACTTCAGTGACGCTAGAGTTTCCACGAGGGTTTTCTTTACCTGTATCATTTTGTAACTCATCGCTCTCATTTAAAGATACATTCACATATTCATTCACCCACTTATTCAGAAATTTGCATTAGGAGCCCTGGTAAGTCGCTGGGACTCATGGTGAACTTTCCAGACTTGGCTGCTGACACCACCAGTAGAGAAACCATCCCATGAAAGTATGACCACTCTCGATTCTATTGTTTACCATGAGATACGTTTGTCAGATCTGAAGGACAGTTCCTAAGTCAAGTCAAGCTATGTGGAGCTACCATGCCTGTGTTGAGGACCCGGTTTGGATTTTGAAGTTACATGCTCACCCTGATCATCGTGACATGAGAGAAGAGCCAGTCCCTCCACGGTGCTCTACCGCTCAGGTAGACAGAGATGTGAACTCCCAGGGCAGTCCACATGCAAGCTGTCGTGATCAACATACTGAAATACGAACTGGCTTCATCTCCTGCGTCTATCAGCAAGAACACGCAACATTCAGTCTTTCTCACCGCGCCATGGGTTTGCTAGCTCCAATTCCTTTGTGCTTTCTAGCAATCCTCACTGATTTAGATATAAAGCAATTCCAAAAATTAAGTAGAGCATACTTTTAATATTTAAGATCTATATCTTTTCCTCAATATTAAAATATTCTATATCTGAAAGTAAAAATGCATAAAAATATAAGAACATGGTTGTCATTTGTTTGAATGGTCCACACACTGTTCTGTGACTAATGCTGACGGATAATTTACTAGCGCCTCTATGGCAGGTGCTGGGAGAGTAGCTAAACTGACCAGATCAAGGCAAATGGGGTGAAAAGTATCTTGAGTGTTACTTTTCATGTTCACAGACTGGATTTCTAATACATAATTGAGCTTAGTTGGGAAAAATGGACACAGAGTTACTATCTTTGTTCCTGTATGTAAATGTTTCACAGCTCATCAGCCCCCAGAGTTTACAGATTTGGTGGTGAAAAGGTTCCATGTGACTGATGGTGGTTACTGTAACTGATGGTATAACTACAGAAACCACAGAGAATGAGACAGAATCAAAAAGAATTTCTGCGTCTAAGGCAAAGTGATGAAAAGATTTAATCAAATCAGGATTTTATATAAGCTTAAATGCATTAAGTGCAACAAATTGCATATTATATTTTAGCCTTTACAAGCATAAAGTGATACTGAAAATATTAATTTTCTTTCACATTTATTTATTTTGAGTCAGAGAGCATATATTCAAGAAAGCCTACCCTGACAATGTGATTCATGAGATGGTGCAAGTCTCTGTTTTCCAGTTCAAGTTATCTCTTATTCATACTTTTTTTCCTTTTTTGAAGAGTCTGAAATATCTGTGCAAGGTAAGGTGGATGAAAGTGATACAGTTTTTGTTTTGGATTTTCCTTTGTTTTCTTTTGTGTTTTGAGGCAGGGTCTGACTACATAGTTCAGATTGGACTTGAACTCACTACCTTGCCCAGGCTGGCCTTGAACTCATGGCAATCCTCTTGCCTCAACGTTCCCAGTCTGGGATTATAGGCATATGTCACCATGCCTACCAAAAGTGGTCCCACTTAAACAACATCACTGCCTTTGTGAAATATGAATGCTTTACATAGATTTCCTATTGTTGACTTAATATTTCTGATGCAAACTATATTTACATCTGATCAATACTTGCTTGACTCTGTAATAAATATCTACAATGAAGATAATCGATAGCAAATGACAGCCATTGTATTATTTCACCCATTTAAGGGACTGATAAGAATCTTCCAACATTCATAACTTAAGCCCCTTCAATTCCATATCAATTTCTGGGTAAAATTCATTCTTTTGAAGTCTATGAAGTTCCTCTTGTCATTTTCCACCACTGCAGGTTGTGTCAGAGATAGAATATCTGAGGTGCTGCTGGGCTATGGTGAAAGACAAGAGCCTTAAATCTCATTTTAGGGGGGAAAAAATCCTCATTTTTAGGTAAAGCCCACTATATTATCAGCATTGTGCTGATACTTTATTCCACATTGAAATTTTATATGTGGAATATTTTACTATTTATCCTTTTTAAGAGTAAAACAACTGAGACAAGAGACATTTAGAAACACATCCAGAAAAAGAGAGAGAGAGAGAGAGAGAGAGAAAAGAAAAGAAAGGAAGAAAGAAAGAAAGAAAGAAAGAAAGAAAGAAAGAAAGAGAAAGAAAGAAAGAGAGAAAGAGAAAGAAAGAAAGAAAGAAAGAAAGAAAGAAAGAAAGAAAGAAAGAAAGAAAGAAAGAAAGAAAGAAAGAGAAAAGGAGACACAAGCATACCCTTGTTAGAGGCAGACTGCTCCTGAGCTCTTTCTAGAAGACGAGGTGATGAACATACGCTTGTCCCCTGGTAGCCAGGATCATCCTCTGGTCTTCCACTACCTACTTAGTCTTTCTATAAATGCTTTAGAGCACTTACTAGATATGTATGACTTTGTGGTACAGACTTTTTAGGAATTAACTGCAATTCCTGCTGTCACAGAGCTGATACTCTTGTAGAGAAGACAGGAAACAACGTGATACATGATGAATTACATTGTCAAACTATGGAAGATAATAAGGATACATAAAAAGTAAAGTAAAGAAGCAGAAAATACTGATTTTTATTTCCCGGACTCTGAAGAGGTGTGCTGAAGTAGTTACATGGATCGTATGAGAGACCTAGCCAGGGAAATAGCTGGGGAATGATATTTTAGGAAAAGAAACAAACTAAAATAAAAGTACTGAAATGAGAATGGAGTTGGTATATTCTAGTAATCTGACCCTGGCACTGAATTGGAAAGGAAAGAGTTACACAGTGATGCGGCGCCCTTTTCTGTCTGTGCCGCGTCCTAGTCCATCCACGCCTTGTGACAATCGCTTCTCCAGGAAAAGGACGCCGCATGTGGGAATTGGGCGCGGGGATCTTGGAATGTTTTGTACTGATAATTGTAATTTGTGTAGTTCACATGTGTATGTTTTTATGTAATGCTCAATATGGAGTCGAGGGTGGAGACTCCAGGGGGGTTGCTGGAGGCCCTC
>PVLA01010051.1:0-14172 GCA_004027455.1 Hydrochoerus hydrochaeris
AGGTTAGAGAGCTGCAAAATCAAGCCAGTTTCCGAGGCCCCCCCCAGCGTTCCTTTCCCTCGTCTCACAACACGACCCCCTTCTCCCGCGCTGTGCTTTAATCTCCGTAAACTGCCGTGACCGCAGCCCCCCTGGACGCTCCCCCTCTAAAGGGGCTTTGTGCACAGGACTCCCAGCCCACCAGGCCTGGCCACCTGCCCCCTGCTTCTCCCGGCCTTCGCCCCTCCGCTGCTTCTCCCTGCCACCGCCCTGGTTCCGGCCTTCTTCTTGCTGCCTCTTCCTCCATTGTGTGTCTCTCCAGCCTTGTGTAAGTGCTCCCCAGCCCCCCTTTTCTGAGCTGCGTGTCCTCCTGAAGCTTCCCTGTCACCTGAGAACTGTGCCACCTGGACCGAAGCCAACCCCTGGAACTCGCTGTGTCCTCCCCACAGAGCTGGCTCCTTCTCCCCAGCTCCCTCCTCTTATCAGAAGGCCACCTCCCCAGCCAGGCAGGCTGGGAACCCAGCAACCTGGTCATCCCCAGCTCTCCACTGCCGCATCCAGCGGTTCCTTTGAGATACACGTCCTTCCTTCCGCCTCGGCCCCTTCCTTCTGTTCCCACTAGGTTATCCCCAAGGGTCCTTATACTGCTGGCCTGGACTTGGGGACAGACCCTCGGCTGATCTCTGTTACTAGCAATCAGAAAACACCAGGGAGAAAGTGACCTTAGCAAGCACCTCACAAGTCTCCTTGAAATACTAAAGGGTGGACAGGAACTTGGGAGTTGACCTCACTGCAGATACTCAGAGGTAGAACAGAGTCTTTCTCATTTCCCTAGACATCACCAGTGATTCTGTAGCCTGCAGAGTGCAGACGAGGTGCTTCACAACCCTAGTCTGGTGGCTGAGCACACTGTCCCTTGCCCTGTGTCCACACTTTGCTCTTTTCCCCAGGAGCAACTCCTTTAAAATCCCGTGCCCCTTTCTCTGCTACTGGGCAAGGTTCACCTTGTATACTGACCCCACCATCCTGCAGACTGCACCGCCTGCTTCTAAAGGCCCGCAACCCTTTGCGACACTTCTCTTAAGACCCTGAGTTACACCGATCCATCGTATTTGATACTGCAGCCTTCCCTACTAATTATTGCTACAGAGTCTACCAACATGTCTTGCACAAGAAATAGTTAAACTGAACTGCATCACACGGTCCTGTTTCATAACACGGAGGCTGTTGCCCTGCTGCCATACTGGTCCTTCGCTCCCCCTTCAAGAATGATCCAATAGCAGGAATACGCACCAGAATTAAGATTATCTTGAGAGCTGAGGATGATTCTATACACCTGTTAGCACAGACATGCAGCAGGCTGAGCCAGGAGGGTCACAAGATTGGGGCCAGGCTGGGCAATTTAAAGAGAACTTGTCTGGGAATAAAGTAAAGGGCTGTGGATATAGCTCAGCGGTAGAGCATAAGATCCTGGGTTCAATTCCTAGTTCTATAAAAAAAGAAAAAGAGGAAAACAATGAGTTCCTGAAAGACAGCTGGGCCTTTTCCTATTGAACAGTGATTGATACTTTTGATTCAGAGGAAGGAAGGTGCTGAAGAAATGTAAAACAAGTTTTATGGCCAGGAATTACAGGACTCTTCTCAGGCTAATTTATAGAAATCAGATAATTCTGGTTGCATTGTAGCTAAATTTCTACAATTGAAGAAAATGTCTTGTAAGGGCATTTTAATATTTATTTAAAAAACAATTAAAATGATTACTTCGAATATTTTTCAAATGAAACTTTCAAATAATAAGAGTATAAAAAGGGATTCAATATGGATTCAATATGTTATTTTTAAAGTAAGAGCTGTGTTGAAATATAAGTTGAAGTTTTGGTACATGTGTCCATTGTGAGATGATTACTACAGCTAGTTAAAGTATCTGCTGCCTCACATAGTTGCCTGTGTGTGTGTGTGTGTGTATGAGTGTGCGTGTGCGTGTGTAGAATATGAGACCAATCATCGCAGTGCCACGAATGCCGCGCAATACAGTACCATATTGTTCACTACTGTACCTCAGATCTGCAGAGCACATCATCGGTGGAACTGAAACTTGATGCTCTTTGCCCCATATTTTCCCGCCTCCAACCCTGCATGCACTATCCTGTTCTCTACGGTTCTGAACTCTGCTTCTTCAGAGTCTAAGTACAAGCAAGATTGTGCAGTACTTTTCCTTCCATGCCTGTCTCATTTCACTTAGCATAAAATCCTGCAGATTCATCCATCTTGTCAAATGCAGGATTTCACTCTTCTGGGCTGAACTACACTCTATTGCATGTATGTACATACACCACATTTTCTTTATTCCTTCACTTGTCAATGGGTGCTTAAATTGGTTCAATGCGTTGGTTGAGCATGTCACAGTAATGACCACAGGAATGCAGGTAACCCTTTAAAATACTGATCTCAATTCAGTTGTATTTATATGAAGTGTAATTTCTCAATCATGACACAGTTCTATTTTTAATTTGGGGGAGCTTCCATTCTGATTTCCACAGTGAAATATTCATTTACATTCCCACTGACAGTGTCTGACAATTCCCTTCTCTTCATAATCTTTGCAGCACTTGTTTTTCTTATTCTAGCTGGGGTGAAATGATGTCTCTCTGTGACTTTGACTTGCATTTCCCTGATGATTACTGATGTTGAGCGATTCTTCACATACTTGCTGGACATCTGTATATTTTGTGGGGAGACTGTCTATTTGGGTCTTTCATAATTTTTGTGGTTGAGATTTTAAGTTTCCTGTACGTTCTTGATATTTACCTCTTGTCAGATGAATAGTCTTTTTCATCTGAGATGAATAGTTTGAAAATATTTTTTTTCCATCTGCAATTGTCTTCTCTCTGCTGAGTATTCCCTTTGCTGTTCAGAGGTTCTGGTGTAGTTTGCTATCAGTCTAATCCAATTTTTCAAAAGCTTGTGCTTTTGGGGTTTATCCAAAAACTCAGTCCCTATATTGATGTCTTGAAGTGCTTCCCTTCATACTTTCTCCCAACAGTTTATACTTGCAGGTCTTACATTTAGAGGTGGATTTATTTCAAGTTGACTTTAAGATAGGCTGAGAGATACAGGTCTAGTTTTATTCTTCCCTGGTTTTCCCATCATCATTTATTGAAGGGGCTCTCTTTTTTCCAGGGTATTTTTAGCACCACTGCTGAAAATAGATTGCATGTAGGTGTGTGGATTTATTTCTGGGTCCTGTGTTCTGCTCTACTGGTCTGTGTGTTGAATTTTTATGCTAGTACCATGCTGTCTTGGTTACTGCTGCCCTATAGTTAATTGTCCTGAAATCCAGTGTCATGTTGCCTCCAACTTTGTTCTTTTTGCTCAAGATTGCTTGTCTATTTGTAGTTTGACATCAATTTTAGGATTTTTTTCTATATTTTTGAAAAATGCTATTGCTATTTTGATGAGGATTGCATTGAAGCTATAAATCACTTTGGATAGAATGAACTTTTAGCAATTTTATTTTTTTTAATCCATGAATGCAGGAGGTATTTCCATTGTATATGTACCAGTGTTTTTCATCAGTGTTTTGTACTTTTCATTATAAAAGTTATTCCTTTCTATGTTAAATTCATTCCTAGGCTTTTGTTCTTTGCTTTTTTGGTTTGGGGAGAATGTTTTTGTAGGTATTGTGACTGGGTTTGCTTTCTGGTTCTTATTCTTAGCAGGTTATTGGAGGATAAAAATGTTACTGACATTGATGCAAAGATTCTCAATAAAATACTGGCAAACAGACTGCAGCAAATCATCAAGATTATGCATCATGACCAAGTGGGATTCATTTGAAGAATGCAGGGATGGTTCAACATACACAAATCAATAAATGCAATACACCACATCAACAGAGCCAAAAACAAAAACCACATGGTCATCTCAATAGATACAGAAAAAGCTTTTGATAAAGTCCAACACATGTTCATGATAAAAACCCTTCAGAAACTCAGAACACACAGTGTCTACCTCAATCTTATAAAGGGCATCTGTGACAAACCAACAGCCCAACACTATACTAAATGGACAAAAACTGAAGGCTTTCACTTAAAATCAGGAACAAGACAAGGATGTCTACCATCACCACTCCTATTCAATATAGTTCTGGAAATACTAGCCAGGGCAATCAGACAAGAGAGACAAATAAAAGGAATAAAGATAGGAAAGGAAGAAGTTAAATTATCACTATTTGAAGATGACATGATACTCTATATAGAAGACCCAAAAACTCCATTAAAAGACTACTAAATGTAATGAACAAATTCAGCAGTGTAGCTGGATACAAAGTCAATGCTCAAAAATCAATAGCATTCCTGTACACAAACAAAAAACTCACAGAGAGAGAAATTATGGAAATATCACCCCTTACAAAAGCATCTTAAAAAATGAAATACTTAGGAATCAACCTAACCAAAAATGTAAAAGACTTATATGCTGAAAATTATGCTATGCTAAAAAAGGAGATTGAAGAGGATATTAGAAAATGGAGGGATATTTCTTGCTCTTGGTTAGGAAGAACAAACATTGTGAAAATGGCCATTCTCCCAAAACTTTTATAAAGATTTAATTCAATCCCAATTGAAATACCATTAACATACCTCACAGATCTAGAGAAAACACTCCTAAAATTCATTTGGAAACAGAAGAAACCTAGAATAGCAAAGGCAATTCTGGCCAACAAAGGCAAGGCATGAGGCATCTCAATTCCTGACTTGAAACTGTACTACAAAGCCACAGTGATAAAATCATCATGGTACTGGCAAAGAAATAGACCTGAGGAATCAATGGAACAGATTAGAAGATGCAAGCACAACTACAAAGACACTCAGCCACCTGATATTTGACAAAGGAGCTAAACATGTTCACTGGAAGAAGGATAGTCTCTTTAGTAAATGGTGTTGGAAAAATTGGTTTTCCACATGCCAAAGACCGAAACTAGATCCGTGCCTCTCACCATGCACAAAACTAAAGTCTATTAAATATTATAACAGAAACACTAAATCTACTGGAAGACAAGGTAGGCAGAAGTCTTGGAGACATAGGGGTAGGCAGAGAATTCAAGAACAAAATGCAAACTGCATGGGAAACACTTCAAAGAATCAACAACTGGGATCTCATATTATTGAAAAGTTTCTGCACTTCCAAAGAAATCATCAACAGAGTGAAAAGAAAACCCACAGACTGAGAAAGAATTTTAGCCAGCAACCCCTCAGACAAAAGGCTTATATCCAGAACATATAAATAATTGAAAAACATCAAGTTCCCCAAATTCAAAGACACTCTACAAAAATGGGCATCAGAAATGAACACACATTTATCAGATGAAGATATACAAATGGCAAATAAATACATGAAGAAATGTTCACTATCACTGGTCATTTGAGAAATGCAAATTAAAACAGCATTGAGATTTCATCTCACTCCAGAAAGAATAGCTGCCATCAAGAAATCAACTAATAACAAATGTTGGTGAGGCTGCAGGGAAAAAGGAACACTGCTCTGCTGTTGGTGGGAGTGTAGACTGGTGCAACCACTATGAAAATCAGTATGGAGAATTCTCAGAAGACTAGGATTGGAAGTTCCATTCAATCCAGCTATTTCCCTCCTGAGTGTTTCCCCAGAAAAACTGAAAAGGTCATATCACAGAGATATATGTGCACCCATGTTCATAGCAACACAATTTGTAATAGCTAAATCTTGGAAATAACCAAGATGCCCATCAACCACAGAGTGGATGAAAAAGATGTGGTATTTTTATACAATGGAATATTACTCAGCTATAAAAAAGGATAATGTTGAGGCCTTCATAGGTAAATGGAGACAACTTGAGACTATCCTCATTAGTGAAATAATATGAATCAGATATATAGATATAGATATATAGATATATATCACATTGTATCTCTAGTGTAAAAAGTAATAAGAAATGTAGGAGTGATAAAACCCAAAATGTGTAATTGCTATTGTAAAAAGAGGGGAAAAAGAAGTGCTCTGAAGGATATAACTGCATGTATGTTTAAGTGTGTAGGATTGATAACCATATTACTAAGTTTTTATTGGCTCATTGAACAGAACTGTTTGCAGCCTCACTGTTTGAATGCCCACTTTGTATGCTTTAATTTTGTAACTTGAACAACTATGTCTAAGAGGAAAATATGTAATTTATCAACTAGTGATTTCTGTTTTAATTCTGTATTATTTCTATCCTTTTTCTGTTTTGCTTTTTTTCTCTTTAAATAAATTTTTAAATGCTACTGATTTTATTGTGAATGTATTGAATCTATTTTGTCACCTATCTATCATATGATATATCCTAGAGACTGTTTCCTGTGCCAATGAAAAGACTGCATTCTGCAGTTGTTTGGTGAAACATTCTGTGTATATTCACTGGGTCCATTTGGTCTATAGTATACTTTAACTCTGACGTTTCTTCACTGATTTTTTTTAATCTACATGATCTGTCCCCCATGAAAGTGAAGTGTTCAAGTTCCCAGCTACCACTGTGTTATAACCTCTCTCCCTCTTTAGATCTAATGATGCTTGTTAATTGGATGCTCTGGTTTGGGGTTCATACATATTACACTTGTTAGGTTCTATTGTTGACTTGAACTCTTATTCATAGTGACCTTCTCTGTCTCTTTTTACATTTTTTTTACTTAAAGTCTATTTTATCTGATATAAGTATATCTACTCTTAATCTTTTTTGGTCTCTGTTTGCATGAAATATATTTTTCTATCCTTTCATTTCAGTTTATATGTCTTTACCAGTGAAATGAGGTTTTGTAGGCATTATTTCCTTGTTCTTGTTTTTTAATCCATTCAGCCAGTTTAAATCATTTAGTTGGGAAATTTAATTCATTTCTATTCAGTTACTATTGATTTGCAATGACCTGCCTCTGTGTTTTTGTTTACTTTCTCTGATTTTTTATATATCTTTTGTTATTTACTATCTTCTTGTTTATCTTTGTGATTTGGTGGTTTGATTGGAAAGTTTGATTCTTTTTTCTTTTGTTTTGTTTTTTGTACTGAGGATCAAACTCACAATCTTGCACTTGCCAGGCAGGTGTTTATGCCACTGAGCTGAATCCCCAGCCCTGATCCTTTCTCTTTTGAGCACTTCCAGTGGATCTTACACTTCCACGTATTTTTCTAATGGGAACTGGCTCCCTAATACTTCCAAATACAGAGCTCCCTTGCACATTTGATGTAATGCCACTCTGCTTTATTGAGTTCCCTCTGTTTTTGCTTGCCTTGAGAAGACTTTCTCCTTCATATTTTGCAGATGTAGTATTCTTGGTTAGTCAGTTTTTTCTTTTTTCTTTCAGGAATTTGAATCTGATGTTCCCCTTTTCTACTGGTCTATAAGGTTTCTGCTGAGAAATCTGCTTTTATTGTAATTGGAGTTCCCTTAAACATGACTCGGCATTTTTGTCTTAAAATTCTCTTTGTCTTGAATTTTTGAGTTGGATTATGTCACAGTGTTGACTTCCTTGTTGTTTTGCTCACAACTACTTGGGATTCTCTGAGCTCCCTACATTTGAATGTTCACATCTCTCTCAACATTTGGGAATCTTGAAGATATCTCAAATGAATATGTCTTTTGTGCCTTTCTCTTTTGGAATACCCATAATTCAAGTTTGTTCACTAATGGTATCCCACAAGTCTTGGAGACCTTCTTTATCCTTTTTGCTGGGGAGGCAGCCAGATTATTTAAAACCAGCTATCTTTGAGTTCAGAAATACTTTCTACTGTTTGGTCTAGTCTGTTTTTGAAGCTCTCAACTACATTTCTTATTTAACTTAGTGAGTTCTTCAAATATAATATTTCTATTTGATTCTGTTCATGGTCTCTATCTCCTTACTGAATTTCTCACTCCAAGTATGAATTGTTTCCCCACTTTTGTTAGTTATCTGTCTGTATTCTTTTTTATCTCACTGAGTTTCCTTGGAATCACTGTTTTAAGTTCTTCTGTACATAGTTCATTAATTTCATTTTTGGGAGGAATGTGGCTACACACTGAGCTCCTTTGTAGCTATTAGGTTACTTTGATTTTCAATAACAGAAAGATCTGTCTGTTTATATCTGCACATTTGATAAGTCTGTTGTCTGTTAATTTTTTAGTGTGAATTTTATAGCAAAGTCTCTGTCCAAAAAATGTTTCTAAAGATGTGCATTTGGTGCATTGCACTGGCTCTGGCTCCTATTGGGTTCAGTAGGTTATTCTCCATGTAGCTCCTTCAGCTGCAATCAGTAATTCATGGCTTTAGGTGCAGAGTATGTGGCAGCAGAGACAAGAAACCAACTGCATGGACACCTCAGAGTACCCAGGTGAATGCAGTATAATGCATTAGCCAGTGGGAGAGCACTTGTCAGGCCCGTGGGCTGTATGGGGTGGAGTGACTGCAGCAGGCTGAAGGGGGACTGCATGGTGACTGACACCGTCGGTCCCCAAGGGTCATGCAGGGGCAAAGTCACTCCCAGGGGCCTGGGCTGGTATAGTGCAGCATGCATGGCAGCAATAGCAGGGTACTTGTGTGGCACAGTGAGGTCTGCCAGTTTCCAGGCCATATGTAGGCAGAGCCCTGCCAGCAGCCCAGAAGAGTGTGGTGCAACAGCAGTCAGGCTCAGTCTCCACATGCTCTTTCCCTGTCATGCAGGACTTCCTGGGATCAAAGTAGTTCTGCCTCGAGAAAGGGGTGGTTGATACGAGGACTTTACTGCCATTCTTATAAAACCAGCCCACATGTCTGCGTTCCCATTTCTCCATTTCATCCACAATACACTCCAGCACTCTACTTCACATATTCTAGCTAGTGGCAGCTGCTCAGTCTTGTGTTTTGTTCTCCTTTGCAGCAAGAAACTGTGTCCTATGGCTCATCCACCATCTTGCCAGAAATCAGTGTCAGGCCTTATATTTATTGTCTTCAATCTGTATTTTTTTAATGTAATACAAGTAAATAATAATGAAGAAAATATAAAAAGCATTCTTCTACCTTTATGAAAAAATAAAATTTATAACAAAATAGTAAGAGAATAACAATAGTTAATACACTGCATATCATAATCGTAAAAGAAATTACTCAGAGTACAAGACATAGACAAAAAAAAAAAGACTTACAAAGAAACACACAAGGAATAGCACCAAACTTGCTTTTCAGTGAGCTAAGAAAACCTAGTATATAACTGAAACAAATCAGCATATGTATTAAAATATTTTTCAAACAATGTTGGGGACTTACTTGAATTTCTCCCTACTTTCTATTTATCTTCTATTTTGCTCTTTATTTGCATACACACACACAACATGGTGGAGGCGAGTTTCTCATATAAGAGAAACCATGTAATATTTTTAATCTGTTTTGAGTTGATTTGTAGTGTAAAATAAGATTCCAACTTCATTCATTTGCATGTGAACATCCAGCTTTCCCAGCTCCACTTAGTGCAGCGAGCCTTTCTTCCTTTCTTGGTGCTCTTGTCAAATATAACTTGATCATGTATGCAGGAGTTTATTTCTGAACTCTCTATTTTGTTCCATTGGTTTCTGTGTTTGTTTTATGCCAGCCCCATACTGTTTTAGTTACTACCACTTTGGAAAGAAATTTCAAATCATGAAGTATGATGCCTCCAACTTTGTTATTGTTTTTCAAGATTGCTTTGGTTATTCAAGTTCCTGTGTGGTCCCCTACAACTTTTAGAATTGTTCTTTCTTTTTGTAATTTTTCTTTCTTTCTTTCTTTCTTTTTCTATTTCTGTGAATAATGCCCCTGGAGTCCTGAAAGAGAGTCTGTTGTATCTGTAGATCTCTTTGGGCAGTATGGATATAACAATATTAATTCTTTAAATTCATGATTAGCAGATAGCTTTCCATTTATTTAAGTCTCCTTTAATTTTTTTCACCAATATTTTAAAATTTTCAGTCTACAGATACTTCATCTCCATGACCAAAGTGGTTCATAAAATTCATTCTTTTTGATGCTGTTATAGTTGAGTTGTTTTCTTATCAGGTAGCTCATTGTAGGTGTAAATACTACTGATTTTACATGTTGATTTTGCATCTTGTAAATTTACTAAATTAACTTACTAATTTTAAGAGAGTTCTCTAGAGCTTTTAAGATTCTCTTCAAGTAGGGTTGTTTTATTTGCAAACGGACCATTTTACTTCTTCCTTTCTCATTTTTATGTGTTTTGCTTTGTCAACGACCCACAGTAACATGGCAGATAGAAGCAGTAAGAGTGGGTGTCTGTGCCCTTACCAGACCCCAGAGGGAAAGCTTTTAGATTTTCCCCACTGATAATGGTGTTAACTGTGGGCTCTTCATAAATGGCCTTTAATATGTTAAGGTCATTTCTTTCTATAACTATTTTGTGGAGAATGTTTTTCATGAATAAATTCCTGAAAACATGTTTCACTAAGACTAAATAAAAAGAAATAGAAGGCGTGAATGACTGGTAACAAATAAGAAGACTGAGTTAAATGATCAAAACCTTTCTTACAAAATGAAGCTCAGGGTATGATGGATGAATTCTCTCAAACATTCAAAGAACTAACTTCAAACCCTCTTAAATGCTTCCAAACAATAAAAGAGGAATCACTTCCAAACTCGTTTTATGAGGCCAGAGTCATTGTGATACCAAAGCCAGACAGACACCACAGCAAAGAAAGCTACAGATCATTATCCCTGGTGCAGATAGGATACAAAAATCCTGAATAAAATGCTAGCAGACCAAAATCAACCACATGTCAAAAAGTTTATCCTCTATGGCCAAGTGGGCCATATCCAAGTTTGGTTCAACATACACAAATCAATCAACATGATACACTGTGATATACTGTGAGAACAAAATAAAAGATAAAAATCACATGGCCAAATGATTGTCTCTATAGATGAAGAGTAGCATTTGACAAAAAGCATCTTCAAATAAACTTATTAAATGAAATTATAGCTAAAAATATAAAGTACTCTTTGTCAACTTTAGGCATGCTTGCCCTTTAGTAAAGTGTAGGAAAAAAGAAGCCATGAAATGAGTTGAATGAAATGAAGAGAGAAAAAGAGAGCATTGCATGGTACTCTTAGTCCTTCTTTGAAAATGCTTCCCGGTCAACAAATATACATGCTGATTCCCAACTCATTTCAGATACAACCAGACACTTCAGTCCTTTGCCTGCCAACTCTTTTGGCTTCTCCAGTATGAAGAACACTTGACATCTGCAAAGCAAGGACAGCATGACATTCATCTCCCTCAAGGCCAAAGGTGAAATGCATTTGTCATTAAAGTCCTCAATAAACATACAGAGGAGTCCTTTCTTTTAAAGGGACATCAAATATTTTAATGTGGTCAGACGCACAAACCAGAGAGCAGACGTTAATGTCTGGTGATTACAGAACCAAAAAACCTTTTCCGACACATTATCCTTCCCATTTTGCACACTCAGTTTCTAAACCTATTCAAAAGATATTTGGGACAACCTAGAAACTAATAATTTACCTGGGGGCTGTGTCCAAAAGCATATGCAAAGGAAGGACTCAAAATAAGTTTCAAATGGCTTTTCTCTTCGGTCGTCCCTCTCCCTTGAGGCTTAGCCAGGGATTTAGCTCAGCGGCAGAAGTGCCTGTCTGAGAAGCACAAGGTCATGAGTTTGATCCCTGGTACCAAAAAAAAAAAAAAAAAAAGTATAGCCTCTTTCTTTGAGGCTCAATTTAACTTTTTTTAATGTTCCCAAAATTACCTGTGTAGTACTTTCAGGAAGTAGCACTTTTTTCTTTTTAAAAGCAAACTTTCCAAAAACGCACTGTTAACATTAGGAAAGTCTCTTCTGTCCACACAGTGGACCACTGGGACAGTGTGAGCTTCCCCAGGGCTCTGGCCAGTGAAGGTCAGCTGTCTGGGTCAGGCAGTCCTCTCACTTTTAGATGCACTGGAAGAATACTTCAGCCCACCCGCAGGTCCATACGGGGTTTTATAAATTCTGAGTCGTCACATCGTAGGCAGTGTACTGGGGAACAGAATTGTCTTTTGCTTTAATGGAGTTCATGATGCAAAGGTATATCATCAACTTGTCAGATAAATTTGCCAAAATTCAGCTTTTATTTAACAACCTAATGCTAACAGGACTGTGTTTATCATAATTCTCTGTTCTTATCAGCCCGGGCCATACATCCTAATACACAATGTAAAACACAAATCAGATGTTATAGGACCCAAACTGACACCTGTTGTTTTACAAGTTGCTGCTAGACTTCTGGAGTGACTCTGGTACATTTGGCTACGGTTCCTTTTATGTGAAGACTGTGAGACAACATGAATAATTTGAAAATCTGGAATTTTATAAGTGCTCTTTTTGTTTTTAAGTAGACGCCATTCTATTGAGACAGAATCCACACACCACAAAATTTGCCACTTTAAAGAGTATTTTTTTAACATTCTCCCATCTGTGCACACAACACCACACCATTCCTCCAGCACCTGCTTGCCTGTTAGCGCTCTTTCCACATTCATTGGTCCCCTGCCCTGCCCGCCAACTCTCCCACCTTTGGTCACCATTTGTGCACTGTTTTGGTCTTTGGTTTTGGATGTTTAATGTAAATGGAATCATACAGAATGTCTGATTTTTTTCTCCCAGCATAATGTTTTCAAGATTCATTCATTGCAATAGTATGTTTCTAAATTCCACCCCCTTTTAAAGCAGAATAATGCATTACTGCATGGATATGCCCCATTTTGCTTATCCATTATACAGTTGATAGATATAAATCTTTTCCACATCAGGACTATTCTGAATAATAATTTATAAGCACTATTATGACTAATAGCATCAGGACTACTGTGAATAATAATACTACTATGCACACTCGTGGAATATTTTTATGTGAGCACATTTTCAATTCTCTTAGTATATTTTACCATTAATTTTCCTAGTGGCTCAGTTTTATTTACAAGCAACTATTAGGGGTTCCTCTTCCCACACCCTAGATCAGTGCTGGCACAGCTTTTAGGGCTCTCAATGCTGCAGAAATCCACTGCAGCCCACGTGCCATAGGTTCATCGCCACTGTCCGAGCTAATCTCACCTGAACAACTGCTGACCCTTCGTGCATCTCTGACCACGCCTTACTGCCACGCTCTTCCTCAGCACAGTCGAGCACGCTGAACACCCTTCAATTTCTCCCTTGCTATACCTAACAACTACCCCACATTTTCCCTCTGGCCTCAAAAATTTTAAATAAATAAAGATGTTCTTCCTCAAAGCAAAACATATTCATTCTCCTTCAGGTTCTTTTGCTTTAATTTCACTTTTTATTATTATTTTTGCAGTACATAATGATTACACTAATCATGGGGAATTGGTATATTATGTAACACATCTAAAACCTTTTTCATCTCATTCCCTTTATCTCCCCTCTCCTTTCACCTTCTGGCACTCTTCCCATTTACAGATCTAACCCCACTGTTTCCTATTACCTATCTTTTATTTTGCTCTTTAATTTAATTACACTTTGGGTTTCTCATATAAGAGAAAACATGTAATACTTAAACTTGTGTGTTTGGTTGCTTTCACTTAACATTATGAATTTACACAAACTGTAGGTTTTAAAAACAATCTTCTACCTCTAAAAATCTGTATCTAATGCCAACTTCACTCAACTCAAGCTTCAGTTCTTGATCATGCGCCTCTAATCTTCCATGGGGAAAACATCCTCACTGAGCTCATCTCTCACTGCTTCCTTAGCCACGAAATCTAGCTCAATCCATCACCTAAAATCACCTAATGCCATGCCTTAGCTCTCTCTGCTCAGCTGGAAACCCCTACAGAATCTGTTACCCGGTATAGACCAACATTCCTGATCCTGTTCTGACCCAAACATGGAGAAATGAGTTAATCTGTGACAGAAACACCCAACCACCTGCAGACGACTCATCCCGAAGACACACAGTGCCGTCAGGGAGCTGGGCCATACCTGCCTAAGTGTAAATCACTGCTACACCCCAGGAGCCAGGACAGTGGCCACCTAGCAGACCCTCAATAAATACTTGTTGAATAAAGTAATGAGTGTGTGAAAGCACCTTTGTGCTATCTGATCTGTTTTAAATTTTCTGATACCAAATAGCAAGAATTTGCTCTTAACTGCTCCCAAGCTCTACTCATCTCCCC